>WSFP011387963.1:0-28512 GCA_009831015.1 Picea engelmannii | reverse complement strand
AATGGATGTTGTAATGAGTAAGAGTTTCTAAATCTATTGATAAGTTAGTTGTTTCAATATTTTTTGTAGTTCTTGTCTCTAATAATGAAATCAAATCATTGTGTTAATGCGTGATTAATGCTAGAGCTAAGGAAACTATTTTGATTTCCATCATTTTATTGCATGTATGTTTTCTTTCGATAATTGTATCTCAGTCAATAATTGAAATACTAGCAATTTGATGTATTAGTACTAGGCTTGTCACAAGTGTGAAAATCTTTGTCTGCATGCTTGAGAAAAAGGGTTATCCCAAGCTCAACCTTCTTTAGTAGTTAATATTCCCCCTTTTACCAACTGGTTTATACCAACACATATCTTTTTATTAGATCCATCTAATAAAATAAAATACAAAAGAGAATTTTCAAACTATAGGAGGAGCTTTCACAAGAAGATATATTGTCAATCACTACGTAAATACCATCGATTATTTGGTCAGATCAAAAGATCTGAAGAACCATTCCACTATCAAACATTGCAAAGTCTAATTGGGCCTCGATGGTGGGTTTGGTTATTGTTGTTGAGTTAAATGGATTTAGGACCCCTCAACACAAGCTACGGTTGAAATTAAAAAATATCCTTTGGTTGGTGTTGTTCGTGTTAAGAAGGGAAAATATGTTAATGATTCATTCTCTTTCGCATTTGTATATTCAATTTTCTTGTTCAGTTGATTACTAATCAATGGAGTATGGTTAGCTACTACAACAATGAATGGAGGAGTTTGTGAATTTAATGGAATGGTTAAATTGTTCAACAATGTTGTTTCAATATTCATTGTGGTTGTGACAAGTTAGGTGCTCATTATCCAAGTAGGAAGGATGAATGATACTAGAAAAGTGAGGTGGAAGTACCCTCACTTTATTTCTAATAAATATATACTTTTGGAGGTCCAAACGTTCTTCAATGGGATGGTGTGATTCAGGAGGATACAAAACGCTCAAAAGAGATCCAAGAGGATCCAAAACGCTCAAAAGAGATCCAAGGGGATCCATAATTCTCAAAAGAGATCTAGGGGGATCCAAAATGCTAAAAACTAGATCTTCTCATATTCTCATTAAAATGACTTCATTGTGTAGAGATCGGTGATAGCTTTCCAATGAAGCAAAAATCATCTCAAACAGAGTTCGTATGAAGAAGTTATGGTCGGTCAAAGATTGGTCAAACCAGGGCAAAAGTCAAAGTAAGCGTGCCACATGGCAGACCCACAAGATGACACATGGCTTATCCATATAGGTCATACAACTGATAGGATGACATCAATTTGTTGCCAAAGGGATGACATGGCAGCATGAGAGGCTGCCATGTGTCACTCATTTTTGGCATTTTCAGACATCCATGTGGAACAATAAAAAAGTGCCCCATGTCATTCGTACAATTATGTGGAAAGTACAGTTGGCATGTCCGTACAAGTGATAGGTGGAAGGTACAATCAACATCTGTACATTGGCATGGAAATGACTGGGTAATGACGTGGTAGAGTGATAATTGTGTAAGCAGGTGGACCAATCAAAGAGTGCCACATGGCACTCTTCAATTGGCCAACAATGGATAAGGGAGAATAAAATTAGCTCCCCTTGGGAATCTGATCCAGTACCCCCACCTCAACAGGGTGTGTTGACCTCTCGGTCTCTGGATCTTCTCAATCTTCGAGCTGGAGCAACTCTTCGATCTCCTATTGGAATCTTCAAGAAATATCCACAGGTCCTTTTCATGAAACTTCATCGTGCGAACAAGCACCAGGTGCAAGATTCTCTCACTCGACCACTAGATGTGACCATGAGCCTAACCCAAAAGGCGTTTCGCTATTTTGCATGTTGGTTCTTTGCATGTAATCACCCTGATTCTCCCAACCTCCGAAACCCCCACAAGAGTTTATCATGTACTATCTCCTCCCCTATCTTCCTTCAATGTGACCACAGGTGGTGACCATGTGCTTGAATGAAAGGTGCCTCACGATTTCACATTTCGCGACACTGGGGGTCCTCCTACCTCCATTCTCTCGATAGCCGAAATCATGATGGAACTATATAAATGGCCCAGATTCTTCCTTTGATCAATGACTATGATCAAGTCACGATTTCATGTTTCACAACTTTGGGGGTCTCCTTACCTCTGTTCTCCCGATAGCCAAAACCGCGATGGCGCTAGATCAACGGTCTAGATCTTCTCTTCAATCAACGACTGTGATCATGTTGGGATTTCACATTTCATGACTTTAGGGGTCTCCCTACCTCCATTCTCCCGATAGCCGAAACCTTGATGGCGCTAGATCAACAGTCCATATCTTCTCCTTTGATCAATGACTATGATCAAGTCAGGATTTCGTGTTTCGTGACTTTGCCTCTTATGGAGTCCCTTCGACACTTAATCGAATTGCAAATCTTTTCTCTCCTTGCAACAGATTCCTATGCAAGACTTGGTTCTTTCGGATTACTACGCATGCCTTGTAGCAGTCACTTTGCACTCCTTGCAAAGGGAAAGTCTCGTTCTATCTCTTCCGAGCTTCATAATCAAAATAGATCCCATCACGCACTCCTTGCATTCTGTGTGCACACCTTGCACTCACTCAACAGAAGAGAAACAATTGAAACTCATACTAACATTCATAGTTTCATCCATTCATAATGAAATTCATTCATTTATGAAAACACAATAACAGATAATCAAAAACAATAACAACATCACGCATTTGGATCAATTTTCCTTTGTTATATTCATTCAGAAAATAAAAATGGCTACAACTATTCTCAAACAACAAATAAAACTCAAAAAATCATACTTACTCACAACAACCTTATTTGGGTGTACAAAACCTCTATTTATCTCAGAGGGTCCTTATGGTTCCCCCCGACTACTCGTCTACTCAAAACAAAAATCTAACTGCTACCTACGTTCAGTTACATTCAAGACTCAGAGTGAAACTCCTTGATCGCTCATGATCATTTCACCTCCAAGTGTTTGGTCTTATTTTGTTCTTCATCAGCTCCCCAAAGTATTTTCATTAACTCCCAGCATTTGAGATTCCAAATTTTTTTTCGAGTGTTGAGCTTTCCTGCCACGTGTGCTCGCTAACGACGCTGACGATGCTCCTGCATCATACTCCCCCTGGACAAAAAATCATGGACTCTTGTCCATGAGATCCTGCACCAAATTTCTATGCTTCTGGATATCAACTTCATTCTCCCAAATGACATCTTCTATTGGTTGTCCCTTCCATTTGACCAGATATTCAAAATAAGTCTTCCTCCTGTTTTTTTTGCCAATTTTATGATCAACAATATTCTCCATCTTTGGTTTTTCTGCTATAGGCATTTGTTTCTCCCACCAAATCTTATATTTATCTTCTGATCCCTCTGTCTCATCTTTCCTATAAGGATACATGTCTGAAACATTGAATATGGGTGATATGCTCACATCATCTAGCAATTCAATCTCATAGGCGTTTGCATCAAACTTCCTCAAGATCTTACATGGTCCTATCTTCTTCATTTTTAACTTGTTATACGTCCTCCTAGGGAACCTTTCTTTCCTGAGATGTGCCAAAACCTAATCTCCCACCTCAAATTGAATTTCTTTGCGATGTTGATCAACTCTGGGCTTGTACTCTTGGCTAAAGTTGTGTAAATTTTTTTTTCTGATCTGGCTATGGAGCATCTTCATTTCAACAACAAAATCTTCTGCTCCAACACTTCTGATCTCACTCCGTCCCAAGTATCTCAACTCAGATACTCCCCTGTTTTGCATTCCATAAAATATCTGGAATGAGATTTTTCCAGTGCTTCTGTTTGGCGAGTCGTTGTATGAAATTTTTTCTTGTGGCAGAATCTAATCCCACTGATTATGGTGCTCAGTGACCAGACTCCTCAATAAGTTTCCCAAAATTCTATTCACCACCTCAGTTTGTCCATCTGTCTGAGGATGAAAAGTTTTGCTTAAGTACAAATCTATCCGCAACTTCTTCCACAGTGTTCTCCAAAAGTGACCAACAAATTTTGTGTCTCTATCTGAGATGATTCTTCTGGGTAGGCCATGAAGTCTCACAACTTCCTTGAAAAATGGTTTTGCAACATGTGTTACATCACTGGTATTTTGGTATGGGATAAAGTGTGCCATGTTTGAAAATCTATCCACCACCACAAATATGGAATCACATCCTCTTTGCGTTTTTGGTAGTCCTAACACAAAATCCATGCATATCGCATCCCAAGGCCTCTTTGGTATTGGCAATGGTTGATACAATCCAATGTTCTATCATTTACCTTTTGCATGTTGGAAGATTCTACATCTTTTCACAAATTTCATCACTTCTATCCTCATACCCGACCAATAGTATGAACTGCTCAACTGTGTGAATGTTTTATCTTGGCCGAAATGTCCATCTAATCCTCCACTATGCTTCTCCTTCAAAAGGTTGTCCCTCATTGAAAATTTTGGTATGCATAATTGATTTCCCTTGAAAAACAATCCCTCTTGAACCATATAGTCTACCCATTGGCTCCTATCTCTCAACACATGATTCATGCATTCTTTGTATGCCTCCTTGAAATCTGGATCATCACTGTACATTTCCTTAAGGTGTTCAAACCCCAAGGTCTTCACCTGAAATTCCCGCAGAATCAAACATATCCTGCTCAATGCATCAACAAATTTGTTAGCACTCCCAACAATATGTTATATGACAAAAGTAAAATTCTGCATAAACTCAATCCGCTTTGCATGCTTTTGATTCAATTTTTCCTGTCTGGTTATGAATTGTAAAGCTTGGTTATCTCTATACAAGAAAAATTATTGTGGGACAAGGTAATGTCTCCACTTCTTTAGGGATTGAATTATGGCATAAAATTCCTTATCGTATGTGGAGAATTTCCTCTTAGTCTCATTCAGATTCTCACCGAAATAGGCAACCGGTCTATTATCCTGGCTCAAAACTGCTCCAATTGCAACTCCACTTGCATCACATCTCACCTGAAATGTCTTTTCAAAATTTGGCAAGACGAGAATTGGTCATTCTGTTATCTTCTCCTTCAATATATTGAAGCTCCTGTCGACCTCCTCTTTCCATTTAAAAGACTTGTGCTTCTTCTTCACTGTATCCATCATTGGTGCACAAATTCCACTGAAATATCAGATGAACTTCCTATAGAAACTTGCTAATCCATGGAATCTTCTTACCTCAAACATGCTTCTTGGTCATGGCCATTCTTTGATTGCTTTCACCTTTTCTGGATCCATCTTCAGCTCATTTGAAGAGATCACAAAACCCAAGTAAATGAGTTCTTTCTTCATAAAAGAGGACTTCTTCAGATTTATCAACAACTTCTCCTGTTGTAGTCTTCTCATCATGAGTGTCATGTGTCTCAAATGCTTCTCTTTTGTCTTTCTAAAGATCAGTATATCATCCAGATATACAACTACAAACTGGCCAATGAAATATTTTAGTATTTCATTCATCAATCTCATAAAAGTGCTTGTGGAATTCACTAAGCCAAATGGCATAACAAGCCACTCACACAAACCTTCATTTGTCTTAAAGGATGTCTTCCATTCATCACCCTCTCGAATTCTTATTTGTTGATATCAAAATTTCAAATCTATCTTAGAAAAGAAGTTTGATCCACTTAGACAGTCCATTAAATCATCCATTCTTGGAAAAGGAAATCTATACCTGATGGTGATCTTGTTTATGGCTCTTGAGTCTATGCACATTCTCCATCCTCCATCTTTATTTAGACTCAACACAGTTGGCACTGTGCATGGACTCAATCTCTCTCTGACCAATCCTTTGTCTAACAATTCCTGGACTTGGTTCTTTACCTACTCATTCTCTCGAGGTGTCAGTCTGTATGATGCTTTGTTTGGCAGACTTTCTCCTAGTATCACATCAATATGATGGATGATACTTTTGATGGGTGGTAATGAGTTAGGCAACTCATCCACCACTATGTCAGAAAAATTATCCAACAATTCCTATGCGATGGATCCGAAAGAACTCTCTGAACAAAACAACGATCGGAAAAGCCTTAGAACAGAAATTCCTTAATTTCTTCAGGAAAATCATCCATTGAAGTACTTGTAAGGACAACTCTAGGTTTCCTCACCACAACGAACTGCATATCCTTTCCTTTCTTGAGTTTTTTCAGGAATTCCTTCTCGCTCATGAGAAGTATTCTTGTGCTGGCTTCTTCTCTCACTTTCTTCTCCTCTATTGGAAACAACATGTGTGTCCTACCATTCTTCTCCAAAGTGTATGTATGCTTCCTCCCATCATGAATGACGTTCCTATCAAAATTCCATGGTCTTCCCAACAAAACATGGCATACATCCATGGGAATTACATCACATAGAATTTCATCTCTATATCCTCCTATCTTAAATTCAACCAATCATTGTTTAGTAACCGTTACCTTGTGTCCTTTCTACAACCACGAGAGTTTGTATGGATTTAGATGTGTAGTTTTCTCCAACTCCAATTTCTCCACCATTTCTGTGGATAATAAGTTGTCAGTACTCCCACTGTCAATTATCACCTTGCAGAATCTATCCTTAGTCTTGCAAACTATCCTGAAGAGAATGTTTCTCTGCACTGGCTTCTCAAATTATGCCTCTGGTTTTAAGAGAAATTTTCTCAACATCGGGGATGTTCCATCCTCCGCTCCTTCTACTTCAACATTCCTTCTCTGTGCTTCTGAAATGTGAGCTTCACCTTCTCCTTCTTTCTTTCTCTTGGGACATTCCCAAGAGTTATGTCCTAGCTTTCCATAGGTGTAACATCTCACTTCTCCTCCTCTGCCTCTTCCTATTCCTCTGGAAGAACTTCTTCCACCATCTTTTCTTCCTCGGGAACTTCCTCCTCTTTCCTAGTGACTTTGTGGTTTCTCAGTCTCATATTTGGATTTTTGTGCCTTGTCATAGGCAACTCCCTTGCCTTTGTTTGGAACTGGGCTTCTACCTCCACCTCACTGGCTTTGTTTTCTGGCCAACTTCTCCTCTACCTCCAGTGCAAACTAATAAGCATCCTCCATAGTCCTTATTGACATCATGCTGATATCATCCTGGATTTCATACCTCGAGTCATTTATATACCTGTAAAATTTTTCTTCATCTTTATCTCTTTGTCCAGTTCTGATGTTTAGCTTGTATAACTCCTCTATGTACTCTTTAATTGTCATACCCTTCTGTCTCAGGTTCTGCAATTTCCTGAACATATTGATCTGGTAATATTTGGGCATGACTTTTTCCTTCATCTTGGCTACCATTCTGTCCCAATTCTTTATCTTTTGTTTTCCCTTGCTTCTCCTCTCAACCTGTAGTTCATCCCACCACGGTGTAGCATGTCCTTTGAGTCTGGTGACAACATGTCTCACCCTTTTCTCCTCATCGAAGTCTTCATAGTCGAAATATTTATCCATGGATCATACCCAATCCAACAACTCTTCAACATCTAAATTGCCTTCATACATTGGGACCTCTATATTGGCTCTAGCTCGACAACATTCTCTCCTGCAACTTCTTCGACTTCTACTTCTTTTTTCTCTGCATCATTGATGTCTACAGCATCAGGTTCTCTTCTCTGCGCTGCCTCCATCGCCTCTAATCTTGCATGAAGTTCTCGCATCTCCCTTTCTACAACCCGATTGGCTAAAGGTTGTTCCACTCATCTCCTCAGTGGAATTGTGTTGACTATCTCTCACACACAGAGTGTAGCTTCAAGTTATTTTGTCTCCTTTATCTCCTTTTCCTAAAATCTACAGATAAAAATCAGTTCTTATACCACTTGGTGTAGTGCCCCCACCTCAGCAAGGTCTGTTGACCTCCCGGTATCTGGATCTTCTCAATCTTCGAGCTAGAGAAACTCTTCGATTCCAAGATGGAATCTTAAAGAAATATCCACAAGTCCTTTTCACGAAACTCCATTGTGCGAACAAGCACCATGGACAAGATTCTCTCACCCGAACACTGGCTGTGACCATGAGCCTAACCCAAAAGGCATTTTGCGATTTCGTGTGGTGGGTCTTTGCATGTGAATCACCCTGATTCTCCCAACCTTCGAAACCCCGAAAATATTTTAGCGTGTACTAGATCCTCCCCTATCTTTCTTCAATGTGAACATGGGCAGTGACCATGCACTTGAATGAAAGGTGCCTCGCGATTTCACGTTTCACGACTCTGGGGGTCTCCCTACCTCTGTTCTCCCGATAGTCAAAATCACGATGGAACTAGATCAACGTCCCAGATTCTTCCTTTGATCAACAGCTGTAATCAAGTCACGATTTTACCTCCATTCTCCTAATAGATGAAACCACAATGACAGTAGATCAACGGTCCATATCTTCTCTTCAATCAACGGTTGTGATCATGTTGGGTTTTTGCGTTTCATGACTTTAGGGGTCTCCCTACCTCCGTTCTCCCAATATCCGAAATCGTGATGGCACTAGATCAATGGTCCAGATCTTCTCCTTTGATCAATGGCTATGATCAAGTCTAGATTTCACGTTTCATGACTTTGCCTCTTCTGGAGTCCCTTCGACACTTAGTCAAATTCCAAATCTATGCATACCTTGCAGTAGATTCCTACGAAAGACTTGGTTCTTGCGGATGACTGCGCACGCCTTGAAGCACTCACTTTGCACTCCTTACAAAGGGAAAGTCTCGTGCTATCTCTTCTGAGCTTCATAATTGAAACAGATCCTGTCACACACTCCTTGTGTTCTATGTGCACACCTTGCACTCACTCAACAAAAGAGAAACAATTGAAACTCATACTAACATTCACAGTTTCATCCATTCATAACGAAATTCATTCATTTATGAAAACACAATAACAAAGAATAAAAAACAGTAACATCATCACGTATTTGGATCAATTTTCCTCTGTTATATTCATTTAGAAAATAAAAATGGCTACTACTATTCTCAAACAACAAATAAAACTCAAAAATTCATACTAACTCGCAACAGCCTTATTTGGCATACAAAACCTCTATTTATCTCAAAGGGTCCTTAGGGTTCCCCCCGAATACTCGTCTACTCAAAATGAAAACCTAACTGCTACCTAAGTTCAGTTACATTCAAGACTCGAAGTGAAACTCCTTGATTGCTCATGATCATTTCACCTCCAAGCATTTGATATTCTTTTGTTCTTCATCACCTCCCCAAAGGATTTGTAGTAACTCCCAGCGTTTGAGATTCCGAAATGATTCCCGAGCGTTGAGCTTTCCTACCATGTGTGCTCACTGACAATGTTGACGATGCTCCTACATCATAATCTAACCCCTGACCTCCAAGGGAATATTCCAATGACTTAGGAATATTCCTTCTACCAATGTGCCACATATGTGTGTTTGTTATAACAACCAACAATGTAATAGTTATGTTTAATCAATACAACCCGAGATTCTGGTGGGTGGTTTGGCCAACCTAGGATTATTTATTGGGAACACAAACCAATGCAGAGGATGCAGTGAGTGTAGTACATTACATAGAAATTCATTCCAAGTGAATATTTCCTCATTTTGCATGCAAGAGGGAACCTCTTTTGGGTTTGCCTCATTTTGCATGCCATTGAGTTCTTTGAGGGAAGTATAGGGTGTTTATACTCATTTTTCTCAAAATTTCGAGAGGAATATGATGATGATGTAAAAGTGTTGTGTATGAAAGTATTATCTCATTTTGTCATGTATGATACCCATAGTCTTGTTATGCATGCAAAAAGGGCGTTTTGGGTACCTATTCAGAACACAATCAAATTTATACTCATTTGTCTCAGAATTTCGAAAGGAATTTAGCGGTAACCTATGTTTCTAGGATTGAGTAGCATACTTGAAGGGTGTATTTAGAAAATTTCTATTTGTAATTCCATTCATTGTAATTTTGGCATTTGAGCATTAAAGAACAGTCTCACTGATTGAAAAGGGACCCAGAGACGTAGCCCTAAATGGGTGAACTTTGTTAAAAAAATGTTTATGTGCCATTTGAACTGTTGTTGATCTTATTTTACTTCATTTCTACATATTATTTCCACACGTTATTCATCATTGTTATTGAAGTTTATGGATAAGTGAGTATTTTCACATGTTATTTTGCAAATAGTCAAGGATGCTCTTCATTTCTCGAATCTGGTCAGATGTTTATATATACTTAAGAACTAATTTTACATAGAAGTATTTTTGGATCAATATAAGAAGGATGACCTACAATGAAAGGTATGTTATCTCTACCACTCTCGAGGTTAATTGTGAATCAATCTGCTTGAGTCTAGGAAAGCCATAGGAATCTATCCCTTAGTCTATCTAGGATAAATAGGTAGATCGTAGGGAGGTATTGTTTTCCACCCTATGAGATTTTATCCATAACAAAATCGATGACTCCATTGAGGAAGGGTATTTTATTCTTCTCTGTTAGTTATGCCAGTTACATGAGGTCGAGATCGAGGAGTACTTTATTTTCTGGTGCCCCATTTATTATGAGATAAGGGGTCAGTTTCATTGCTTATTCAAAGAGGTTCAGACCATGTTGGCAACCAAATATTCATATCATTTCGTCGATCTTTGAAACGCCAACATCACAAAAGAAATTTTGATTAGATGCCTAATTTTGTCTACGAAGAGTTTGATTATGGTTTTTGAGTAATTTCTTGATTGATCATTTTTGTTTTGAGTTTTAATTGATCGATAAGCATCTCGTTTACCCATTTCAATTTCATGACTGTCAAACATGAAATTGAAATCTTATTGTAAAAACACATGAAATAAACTCTGAAGTCTTCTCTCCTTGTAAAACCAAATGAGCCTTTGAAACACCTAAAATCACAAAACATTTAAGCTTGATGAGTATATGGTTATGTAAAAAATTTATAGCATTAGAATAGTACCCAATCACATTTGTTTCATGTTATGCCTTAATCAATTTTCAAAGTATTGGTTATTACTTTACCCTTTGCGATTTTGGTTCTAAACCTATGACATTACCATATGATTTGAATGTTTCCTTTAATTGTTATGTCATGGTCTAATCAATGTATTACTTGGCTAATGACCGTGCTCTGAAACCCTTACCTGATCCGTCACGATTTTTCGAATGACTTCTGGCTGAGTTTTTTTATTTATTATTGCATGCATTAATTGACCATTGGGAAACTTAACGAAAGAACGAGAAAAGAATAGGAATTATACAGCCATTAACATATTTGCAGATCTGAAATGCAATGAAAAACAACAAACCATAATGCACAGGTTGAAAACGGAGTTCGGCACAACTTTGCCTACGTCTCCGGGCCTTTTCTCTGTGGGG
Source organism: Picea engelmannii (assembly GCA_009831015.1). Taxonomy (NCBI): domain Eukaryota; kingdom Viridiplantae; phylum Streptophyta; class Pinopsida; order Pinales; family Pinaceae; genus Picea; species Picea engelmannii. The sequence goes on along the minus strand of WSFP011387963.1, from coordinate 17,187 downwards.
GAGGCTTCTTTATTTCTGTTTGAAAGCTTAATAGTACATCTTTACAATTCCTAATGGCTTCTAGACTGATCGGGTCATGTTCGCCCAGATATCTGGAACCATGCACAAAAAACGACACCTGAAACAGATGTCCCGAGCTCTCAGAAATGGTCCGACAACATCTCCTCCTCAACGGTTTCCCTGCCTCAAACTGGCTTTGACTTGGCTTCTCCTCAACATCTCTGCTCTGAATTTCTCTCCAAAGCTGTCCCCTTGGCCTCAAAATGGCCTTGGTTAAATAGTGGGGGAGTTAGTTGTCCATCTCCAACTTCCTCCACGAATTTAGGCTCTAAAAATGCCCAATAACTCCCAAAAATGAGTTAATTACATTGAAAAGGGATTAATTAACATTAAAAACCCAAAAGTGGTTATAAAAACCCACTTTCAACTATATTATAGTTGCAAACCCAGGATTAGCCCCTTCTCCTGGGCGGGGCCCCTTTTGGCAAGGTCGTATGGGGTGGCCATGTGGCCACGCGCTAGCGCGGGCCACCCCTATTTGCACGCGCTCTGTTGTATCGGCTCTCGGTCCTACGGTGGATAGTCATATGACCACGGGTGACCGTTGTATAACCGTTCTACCCCGCGCATATGGTAACTTTTATAACCGTTGATTGAAACCATGCCCGTTTACATAACCTCCCTTGCAAACACCACCGTGGTCATATGTAACACAATGTAACCGGGGTCGGGGCTAAGCCCCGGCCCGACCCCCCGCAAAACAACCATAAATGTAAACTTAAATACATTACAATGTTTATATACCAAGAAAAAACTAGTGGCCTGGTGTTCGGGCGGTCGTTGGTCAAGGCGTAGCCGGTAGAAGGTCTCCGGTTCAAATCCGGTGGAATACAAAAATTTTGAGTAACCAACCAAAAATATTAAACCAATACCTGGGTGCCACGTGGCAGCTCGTGATTGGGCCACATGGCACCCAATCATTTGCCAACAAAACTACCACGTGTCGACATCCGATTGGACCACGTGCTGCCATGTCATCCTTGCCACGTCACTTGTCGTACGCCCAGTCAAAAATGCCACGTCATCACCACGTCATCCGCTGAAGTCATCCGTGCCACGTGTCACCCTCCCAGTGGTGACATGTGTCACTTTAGGATTGGTCCAACTGCGCGCCAAAAATGCCGAATCAGCCTGACACGTGTCACTGCCGGAGGCTTCCACGTGTCCTATACGGATCTGCCACATGTCATCGTATAGACCTACCACATGTCCTGTACGGACTGACACGTGTCCTGTACAGACTGTACGGACAGGTACAGTCAGCATCTAAAATTTTGCCTGTTTGGCTTGGCGGACAGAATGCGATATCTTCTTCATACGGACTCCGTTTGACAAAGTAAATATACCACCGGAATCAGGAAGATGAGACGGATGCAATGGTGTTGGTTTTGTCGGATTCTGAGCACTTTCATTTTTGAGCATTTTTCATGCCCTGACAGGCTTCTGAATCCAATTTCGGATCACACCTCCCAACAATAAGACCTTTTGGTCCCCAAAAGGTTACTGACCACTCGACAAGCTCAGGATAGGCCACCCGACTTGCTCTTTGTCTCTGAAAGATGATTGCATCAGGGGAAGCAAAACACACTGAAGTTGAGACATCCACTTCTGGTAGAACCAAGTGACTGCTCTCTTTCCTTCACAATGTTCCTCTCGCTTCACTGGTAATCCTTCCTCCTTCGTGGGTACATGCAAAATCCTTTTGTCCTTCCTGGGACGAAGCTCCGGATTAAGCTTCCAACAACTAGCCTTTTGATGTCCACTCTTGTTGCAGAACGTGCAATGAGTTTTTGGCATCCATACCTGCTTAACCTTCTCCTTCTTCCGTTGTGGACTTGAGACTTTACGTCGTGTTTCCTTCTTGGATGACATAGGTTCCATGTACAAAGTTTGTCTCTTCCAACACTTGGAAACACAATGCTTAGGTGAAAGACAATAAGCACATGGATAAAGTTTCCACAAGTTCTGGTTTACTTGATTATGCTTGTTATAATCAAAAGGAGAATTAATAAAAACATGACCATTATACCTTCCATGCTGATCTTCACTTTTCTTTGGAGACAACTTGCATTCACTACTGCAACCCTGAAGTGATGCGCCATTTCCTTTTGTGAAGTGTTCTCGCAATGTCTTAAGTTGGCCATTTGAAGCATCACTTGCTTCTGAAGATTTGGAACCTATCTTGGAAGACTCTCCAAGGTTCCCTTTGTCATATCCCAATCCTAAGTATCAAGGCCTTTCCTCAACCTCAATAGTATTTACAATGCCTTGACCTCGACGTCCAAGGCCCTTTCCTTTTTCATAACCCATCTTGGTTAATATTCTCAAACCTACACCTTTTGTGTGTTTTTCGAATTCACCAAAACCAACTTGATGAGTATGAGGAAAATTTGCTGAGAAACCTTCATTGCATACCTCATATATGTTGTCTGAAACAGATGTAGAAATCACTTCCTTCAATGCTTCTTTTCCTTTGTTGTTCTTTGAAGCTTTCACTTGAACCGTACTCTTTCGTTCCAAGTAGTCTTCATACAACACCTTCACCATCTCGGCCATGGCAAACACTGAATCTATGAACTCCTTCTCGTCTTGAGAAATTCCTCTTGTAGATGCCATTTTCCTCCTTGAGATGTGCTCTTCCCTGGTTAACATGCAAAACTCAAATCCAAACGTCAACCTGGCTCTGATACCACTTGATCCGTCAGGATTTTTCAAATGACTTATGGTTGAGTTTTTTTTTTTTTTTTATTGCATGCATTAATTGACCATTGGGAAACTTAACGAAAGAACGAGAAAAGAATAGGAATTATACAGCCATTAACATATTTGCAGATCTGAAATGCAATGAAAAACAACAAACCATAATGCAGAGGTTGATAATGGAGTTCGGCACAACTTTGCCTACGTCTCCGGGCCTTTTCTCTGTGGGGGAGGCTTCTTTATTTCTGTTTGAAAGCTTAATAGTACATATTTACAATGCCGAATGGCTTCTAGACTGATCGGGTCATGTTCACCCAGATCTCTGGAACCATGCACAAAAAACGGCACCTGAAACGGATGTCTCGAGCTCTCAGAAACGGTCCGACAACATCTCCTCCTCAACGACTTCCCTGCCTCAAACTGGCTTTGACTTGGCTTCTCCTCAGCATCTCTACTTTGAATTTCTCTCCAAAGCTATCCCCTTGGCCTCAAAATGGCCTTGGTTAAATAGTGGGGGAGTTAGTTGTCCATCTCCAACTTCCTCCACGAATTTAGGCTCTAAAAATGCCCAATAACTCCCAAAAATGAGTTAATTACATTGAAAAGGGATTAATTAACATTAAAAACCCAAAAGTGGTTATAAAAACCCACTTTCAACTATATTATAGTTGCAAACCCGGGCTTAGCCCCTTCTCCTGGGCGCGACCCCTTTTGGCAAGGTCGTATGGGGTGGCCATGTGGCCACGCGCTAGCGCGGGCCACCCCTATTTGCGCGCGCTCTGTTGTATCGACTCTCGGTCCTACGGTGGATAGTCATATGACCACGGGTGACCGTTGTATAACTGTTGATTGAAACCACGCCCGTTTACATAACCTCCCGTGCAAACGCCGCCGTGGTCATATGTAACACAATGTAACCGGGGTCGGGGCTAAGCCCCGGCCCGACCCCCCGCAAAACAACCATAAATGTAAACTTAAATACATTACAACGTATTTATATACCAAGCAACAACTAGTGGCCTGGTGGTCGGGCGATCATTGGTCAAGGTGTAGCCGGTAGAAGGTCTCCGGTTCAAATCCGGTGGAATACAAAAATTTTGAATAACCAACCAAAAATATTAAACCAATACCTCGGTGCCACGTGGCAGCCCGTGATTGGGCCACGTGGCACCCAATCATTTGCCAACAAAACTGCCACGTGTCGACATCCGATTGGACCACGTGCTTCCATGTCATCCTTGCCACGTCACTTGTCGTACGCCCAGTCAACAATGTCATGTCATCGCCACATCATCCGCTGAAGTCATCTGTGCCACGTGTCACCCTCCCAGTGATGACACGTGTCACTTTAGGATTGGTCCAACTGCACGCCAAAAATGCCGAATCATCCTGACATGTGTCATTGCTGGAGGCTGCCACGTGTCCTGTATGGATCTGCCATGTGTCATCGTATGGATCTTCCACGTGTCCTATACGGACTGACACGTGTCCTATACGGACTGTACGGACAGGCACAGTCAGCATCCAAAATTTTGCCTGTTTGGCTTGGCGGACAGAGTGCGATATCTTCTTCATACGGACTCCGTTTGACAAAGTAAATATACCACAAGAATCAGGAAGATGAGATGGACACAATGGTGTTGGTTTCGTCAGATTCCGAGCACTTTCATTTTTGAGCATTTTTCATGCCCTGACAGGCTTCTGAATCCGATTTCGGATAATTACCTCTATGTCATGTTCACTAGATATTACATTCATTTCATCATATGGATGGTGCTTCATAATGAGGGATTAGGTTCTTAGCAGGCAAGGTGGTTTTTGAGTGTATTCGTCCTCTGGTGCGGTGGTTTAATCAACATTTAGGGTGGGAGTCATGGTAGAATCATCCTGAGATCTTAGTTTTTGGGTCACCTTTGACCATGCCAACTATACCATTTGTTTCGGGTTGGATCGAATGCAGACTCCTCCATTCTGCATCTTTTGGTGAATCATTATCAAGATGATGGTTCTTGTAGTTAGGGTGGAGCCGAATGGCTCATAGGATCTTCTTTCTCACAACGATGTTGTAGATGACCTCTCCCTTTTCGGTTGGGTTAAATTTGTATAGTCATTTGAGGGTTTTAATATAGAAGTCACACACGCTTTGACCAAGACTTTTGATGGTGCAAAAGCTAAAATAGGTGACCTGCAGTTACTAGTAAATGAAGAATCCATAGCAGAGGCCATGGATTTGTCGCAGAAAGGGGACTGCTAGTTGAAAAACTTGAAGATAGAAGGTATCCCTTGGAATCTACTAATGGTATCCATAAAATTGCTCTATAACGTTAAAGGTACACCCATCCAATTGTTCAAAAATCATTGGCATGATTTGTTGTTGATAATTAAACAGTTCGTCACTTGTGAGGGATGCTATGGACCGGTGTTTTTATTTCATGTGCTCCTATTGATTGTATTCCTGGGTTTTAAGTTAAACTTGCCATTTTATTTTCTTAGAAGTCTCCAGAAGATGTCCAGGTTCTACATAAGAAAAAACCCCAACTCTGAATCCAGTCTTTTTCCCCATGGTTTAATTCAGGTTCTTGTTAATGCCCAGTTGCTAAAGATAAGAGATAGTTGGCAATATTTTCTTGTCAGGAATGGTTTTGTTTCAGTGTAATATGAACCTATCCATAGTTTACCTATGTGTGTTGATGAGCCTACCAACCCTAGCATATCGTCCCACTCTCTGCAAAGTTTTCAAGTTGAAATACAAGTCTCAAAAGATGCTGCATTACCTCCCGATACCCCTATTGATTTTCATCCAATAGTCGAGGTCACCTCCAAGAAGCACATATTTATTACAAGGAAGTCCTTGGAGGAAGTTCTGAGTCATCTAAGGGATAAGGCACCTGTCGTCCATGATCCTGGAAAGAAGTCGATTAATGAATATAAAATTAAAATCAAAAGATAGAGTAAGCAAAAAAACAGAGGGATAATGATTTAGATTTCATAAATAAAAGGAATGGAATACTTCTGTCAAGGTTGACTAGGAATTGACATCATATCCTTGATAAACCTGTTCCCACAGTTGTCATTGAGGATATAATCTATGTTGAAGACGTAAGTTCTAATGCCACTATAATGGATTCTCCCCAATATGATTTTGTTTCTAACTTTCCTCCATTTATAAAAGAACAAGAGGGGTTTTCAAGGATCAAGTATGATTTGAAAAGGGTTATGACACAAGATAAACAATTAAACTCAAATCATACTCGCCCACTATCAAATATGGAATATATATACTGTGAGGATTGTTTCAATTGGATCCATAGGTATTACCAGGATATCCCTTATTTGTAAGCTCAACTAAATTAGGTTATGGCTCGTAACTTGGTATTGGAAAGAGAAAATGAGGATATGAGAGCCATCATCCAACAAATTTTCCCCAGGGATAGCAAAAGGTTCAGGAAGCCACGAGATATTGTTATAAAAACTTCTTCCAACTTCAACGTTGTTATCAACTCGAAATTATCTCATCCCTCTTTTTCAAATGTTAAATGGGTAAACATTCTTCTTGGAATTAACGGTTGGTTTGTTTTGTTATAAATTAAATTGTTTTATTTTATTTTATTATACTAGCTACAGAATCATAGATTATGTAGCTTGTCTTTAATTAGTTTATTAGATTGCTTTTTTTCTAAATTAAAATTTCATTTTTTCTTCTCAGGTGTGAAGGGGTTCGATTTGCAAAGGTTGATGAGACATGCAAATCATTGGAGATGCTCTAGATTTGCAAGTTTCTCTTTTAAAACAATTTCAAGAATATTTTGATTATGTAACTATTTTTAATGGACGTTACATCAGACCTACTTTTTTGATTTTTTTTTGGTTATTTTTTAGTAAAGACTTTATTAAAGATGGATTATATAGTCGTATATAGTCGTATTATAACAACTACGATTATCAATTAAACGTACGCTATAGGATTATATAGTTATATATTTTTACCTCTCTTAGTTTATTATTTTCATTAGCTAACATAGCCATAAAACCCGTTAGGGTAGGTTATTCTAAACATCTTGGGTTAACTAGACAACCCTGGACTGGATCTTCCCTTCTATTTGACGGTGTGTCATAAACTCCTGCCAACAAATGGTGCTAGAAGGAGGGAATGGAAGTCATTGATGGCACGAGGAGGTCGTAAGACTCCCCTGAATAATCATTCTCCTGTCGTGACGCGTAGTCTCTCAGACCCTACCGTTATACATGATCCAACCACTACGTCATGAGTTACACCTGACATTCATGCTGAACCTGTGACACCAATCCCTTAAGGGTTCGATGTACAAAAAATTATCAGTAATTCTCACCAATCAATTTTGAGAACTCAAGGTGCACTATCTCGACTTAGACAAACTGGTAGAGAGTTAAATCAGCCTCTTGATTTTTCCAATCAGCAAGAAGATCCTCTTGGCAGTAATCTGCCTGATCACACATTAGGTGATCCTATTACCGATCCTTTTGAAGCACTAATCCAAGGTGATGGAAGATCTGGTCTTCCTCCATCCCCACCTGGGCCTTCTCCACCCTCTTCAAGAGAGGAATCCTCTGAGAAAGGAAGTTCTTTGTCTAAGAAATCTTGAAATTAAATCCCACCAACTCCCATGGCTAACCAAAAAAATCCCTCCATACCTTAGCTTGATCAAGATGTTGTGGCAGTACTTAGGCCTCAACATTCATTACCCAAACATCCTGAAAAATTGTTAACCAAATTTGACCCCGATTTGAAGCAATCAACTAAGGATCATATCAAAAAAATCATGTTAGTTGTTAGGATTTGAAGGAAATGCTTCCACTTGGTATTTTGCACAACAACCCCAAACTATTGCTTCTTAGGATAAGTTTGAGACCTTTTTCTTAGAAGAGTTCAGGGATGATAAATCTCCATAATTTTTGGTAATGGAACTGTCTAACATGAAAATGGACCCCAAAGAGAAAGTCAAGGATTTCAATCAGAGATTCCTTACGCTTAAAAATAAAATCCCTGCAAAATCGATGTCTGCTAAAAACTTGATTGTTGCATACTATGCTAAATCCCTACATCATAATATAACTATATGGGTTAAGAGGTATAAGAAAAGCACGTTACTATAAGATTTTGAGGAGTCATTCCTTATTGAAAAGGACATTCTTAGTTTAAAGGATAATGTAAATGTGGAAATTGAATCAACTCCCTCTTCTAAAAATAAAATAGAAATCCTTACCAGACCTTCCCCAAATACAAAAGAACAAGAAACTTTAGATTTGGAGGGTTTACAAAAATCCTTTCATAAGTTATCTAATCAAGTCATAGAGTTGAAAAGATCTGCTGAAGAAACATCTTCCATTAAAGGAAACTTTAGACCACCTTTTAGGAAAACCTTTCCTTCAAACAGACCAAAACCCACCACAGAAGGCTTGAATTTTGAATGGTTATAGTATGCTTTACAAGCACTATTAGATGCAAACAATAGTGCTATTTTTGTACCGCTTGAAAACCAAAATGACATTGGTGAAGAAGAAACAACTGATGAGGAGGAATCATCTCCCCCAGTCTCCAGACATCTTTCCGACAACATTTTTCAAGATAATTTTGAAACTGTCTGTAAAAATCAACACCCATATAACACTCAAAGCAAGGTGCAAAACACATCCTCAACCGAGACAAGTAAAAATACGGTATCCAAACAGCCAAAATAGATTGAAACAACATGAAACCTTGTTTCCCTATATTTAGAATATGATCTGGTTGAAGATCTTAAAAAGCTAAGGGAAAATATATCGAATTTTGAACTGCTTAAATTCCCTCTTATCCTATAGAAAAAGTTGTGAAGTATTGTTGATAATAGTAAAAAGAATGATCCTTTAAATAAAAAAGCAACATAAAATGGCGTAAATAAAATGAAAGATGTCATGAGTAAAATATTTTCTGAAGATCAGAATAAAAAGGACACATTAGATAAGTCTGTAGGGAATTTAGATAAAATAATTTCAGATACAATAGTAAAAAATCAACAGATTTATGCTCCCACACCATGAAAAAATGTAGGTCACCGTTCTTGTTAACTTTCAAAATTTTCAACAAAAATGTGCATAATTGTATGGTTGATTTTGTGGCCTCATCAAATGTAATGCCTTTGTTTGTTTATCAAAATATTAATACTGAAGTCAAAACTTCTGATTTGAAAATCATTCAGTTAGACAGAACTAATGTCACAGTTGTTGCTGAACTTAAGGATGTATTGATTAGATTGTCATCTAACCCAAAAGTGCACTGAGTAATTGATATAGTTGTCATTGATGTTTTGGAAATTGGTCTGAACAATTGCACGGTTATTTCTCTACAGATTGGTCTCATCTGTGGTTACCGGAAAACGACCAGCCTAACAAGATCAGAATTAATAGAGAACATTATCCGAAGTACATTGTTACAGATTTAAATGATTCCAATGAGCCTTTTACCACTAGTGTAAATACTATTGAAGCTCAAGGAATGAACACTTTTTTTGGGAATTTCATGATTGAAATATCCACTATTACAAACCCAAAACAACAATCTGAAATATCATCCCATAATTAGGTAACAGTTTTGAAAAATGATCCAAACATTGTTGATGACGATGAAATCTGGTGTTTATACTTTGATGGATCTAAATATCATGAAGGAGATGGTGTTGGTTGTGTTCTGATTGACCCCAAAGGCAATAAAATATTCATTGCCTGTCAATTAGAATTTGAATGTACTAACAACACACCAGAATATGAAGCACTCATGCAAGGACTGAAGAAGGCACTGGATCTTAAGGTGTAAAGATTGATGGTGTTTAGTGATTCTAAAATTGTAGTTAAGTAGGTAAAAACTTCTATTCATTGTTTATCACCTCATCTAAAAAACTACCAAACTGAGGTATGAAACTTCGTCCATAAATTTCTCTCTTTTAACATAAGTTCCATTCCTAGATCTAGTAATTCTGAAGCTGATTTATTGGCTAATTTCGCATCGAAATTATTACCTGCTGAGTGTTTTTCTCCTAATGCATTTTCTGTTGAATTGTTATTCATACGATCGATCCCTGACAATGTTACAAATTGGAGAGTGTTTTACGATGATCAACAAATAATTTTTTTTCTACATATGGAGGACACTTTCCAAGATGCTGTAATTGATGAAAGTACCCACAATGAAAATCTCCATGATTTTTCGGTAATATCCGACCCTCATTCTACATAAATATCATCTGATATGGTAAAATCTATCCCTAAGTCTATTTCTAGATTAGAAAAATATTATGATTTACATGACAAGTTCAGGGGAGTGGTTAATTGCAAAACAAACAATTCCTCGTTACTTTATGAAACTATAAACTTAGGAACGCAAGATAATCCTTAGAATATTAACCTAGGAAAAGAGTATTCTCAACAAGAGAGATTTGCATTCATAAAGTTGTTTAAATAATTTAAAGATGTATTTTCTTTTACATATGATGATTTGAAAACCTTTGATCCAAACATAATACAACATGTAATTCCCATGAAGCCTCAAACCCAACCATTTTAGCAAAAACTTAGGAAAATGCATCCTAAATTAGAACCCACAGTAAAAAGGGAACTAAATAAATTATTAACCGCCAGAATGATTTTTCCAGTTCAGCATACCCAATGAGTGTCCAAATTAGTCCTAGTAAGAAAGAAGAATGGAGAAATTCGACTCTGTGTCGATTTTCGTAACTTAAACCAAGCCTCTGATAGAGACAACTATCTCATTCCTCAAATGGAACAAATTTTGCAACAAGTATTTGGTTCTGAAAGACTATCTTTATTATATGGTTTCTTAGGATATAACTAAGTCCTTATGTCTCCATCTGATCAGTTGAAAACCACTTTCCGCACCTTGTGGGACACGGCCTATCAAAAAATGCCTTTCGGATTGATTAATGTCAGTTCCAATTTCTAGAGGGAAATGGATATTGCTTTCCATGGCCTTATCAACCGGTCCATATTTTTTCTACCTAAATGATGTAACTTTCTTTTCAAAGAACAAAAAACATCACTTGTCACATCTTAGGGTTGTACTAGAACATTGTCGTAAGTTTGGTATTTCACTAAATCCTAAGAAATCACTTTTTGCAGTAGAGCAGGGAAGATTAATTGGATTTATAGTGTCAAAAGAGGGGATGATAATAGACCCTGAACAAACAAAATCTATTTCCAATCTCCCTCCACCATCTTCCAAAAAGGCAATGCAATATTTTTTTGGTAAAATAAATTTCGTCAGACGCTTTGTCCCAAGTTTTTCTGAGATGGTTAGGCCTTTGCAAAACCTGATTAAAAAATATGTTGTTTTCAAATAGGGACCTCAAGAGAATCTATATTTCATTTCCATTAGAAAATCTATAACCAAATCTCCCTCCTTGATGAGTCCCAATTTCTCCAAAGATTTTACATTTTACACTTTTGCATCAGATAGATCATATGTTGCTGTGCTTACTCAGAAAAATGTCAAAAACAACAAAATACCCATTTCATTTATGAGTTCTTCTTTTAAAGGAGAAGAATTAAATTATCTTGCAGTAGATCAACAAGCTTACATTGTTTTTAAGTTAAAAATTTCAAACCCTACCTGTTGAAATCTAGGATAAAAATCACTGCCCCTTATCCTACTGTAAGAAATATGTTAATTCAAAAGGAACTTGGGGAGAAAAGGGTAAATTGGATGACCTCCCTTCAAGAGTATGATATCGAAATCATACCTGCACAAATTGTTAGAGGTCAATACCTTTGCAAATTAGTGGTTGATTCAGTTGAAATACTAGAAAATCAACCAACAACACTAGCTGAAAATCTGCATAATGAAACAAAAATATGTTGTATGTAAACTATGCCTAATTCATGGTATAATGATATCATATTTTATTTGTTGTATGGAACTACTCCTCGAAATCTTGATACGAAAAATATAAGAGAACTAAGGCTCAAATATGCGTATTTTCAATTGATTAATGATATAATGTTTAAGAAGAATTTTGATGGTGTATTTCTGCGCTGCCTAGAAAAGAAAGAATCTGAAAAGGTACTAGCTGAGTTACATTTTGGTGATGCCGGGGGTCATTTTGTTGGAGACACGACTGCCCACAAAGTACTTAGGGCTGGTTACTATTATCCCACATTATTTAAATATGCTCATGCTATGGATCGCAAATGTATAATCTGTCAAAACGTTTCAGGGCAAGTCAAGAAGGATTCATTTCCCTTGCAACTCGTTACAGTAGATACACCATTTCAGTAGTGGGGCCTAGATATCATAGGACCAATTAACCCACCTTCTTCATAGAAACACAAATGCATTCTCATGAAAACGGATTATTTTACGAGATAGTATGAAGCTTTATCGTTAAGGGTAGTAAACATGAATCAGGTAATTTCATTCTTAAATTCTCATATTATCACTCATTTCAAAATACCTGAATGTTTAGTTTTCGATAATGCTTCTTATTTTTCTTCCTTGGATATGAATGATTTTTCTTTAGAAAAAGGGATGAAGCTAAAATACTCTGCCAGTTATTATCCCCAAGGAAATGGCTTGGTTGAGTCAACAAACAAAAATCTGATTAAAATAATAAAAAGAACAATGTCGTAAAATCACAAAAATTGGCACAATGCATTATATAATGCACTATGGGTTGACAGGGTCACTCCAAAATCTTCCATCGATAATTCTCCTTTCTTCCTTGTCTATAGAAGAGAAGCTATCCTTCCTCCCCACATATTTCTCCCTTCAATGCAATTATATCAGAAAGTTTAAGAGGAAGAATGTCCCCCTTTAGAGAGTTGAATAAACACTTTACTGAAATTAGAAGAATTTAGGGCACAAGAAAAAAAGAAATTGGACCAGCACCAACAAATTGTTAAAAAATGGTTTGATACAAATTTTTCCTCAAATAGAAACTTTGACGTAGGAGATATGGTCCTCAAATGGGACAAAGCACATGAGGATAAAGGATAACACACTAAGTTTCAAAACCTATGGTTGGGACCTTTTTTTATTGCAGAAAAAATTGGGTCCTAGCTCCTTTCGTTTGCAAAATTTGGAGGGACAACCAGATACTTTTCTGGTGAATGGATAGACTCTCAAGAAATACTTCTCCTGAGCAGAATAAGACCTTCCCCCTGTAAATATCCCTAGTTGTTTATTTTTATGTTTGTTTTCTGATTGACTATTTTTGTTGCTTTCTTTGTTTTATTTTTTGTATTTAAAAGTTATTTCTAACTCACAATCCATTATTGAGGGGAAGTTTTATAATCAGATTTATCACTAACGACAGTTTGTAACAGTTTGAGCATCTTAAATGTTAATTTTTAACTCATACCAGTGATTTATGAGACAATTATTGTAGAAGTCTCTGCCAGAATATTGTTCCTAAATTTATGTCAAGATCTTGGGGAGGTACGATCACCTTTAAACTTTTTATAGTGTCCCAAATCTAATGAGATCAACTCAAAGAGATTCCCAATCCTTGAGATGATTCCTTGATTGAAATCTAAATGTCTAAACCATGATGAAAACTATCAGTTCTTAAAGAACAAAAAGAAATATTAATGATCGATTATATATCTGCCTGATTGTCAAATCTTCAGTATCTCCCCGCTCTCTCATCATCATGAAATCTCAAAATTTTATCAGTATAAATGACTTGGGAGAGTTGGAAACACTTTAACGTGTGGGAAATGTGTGTAAAGCTGCTGGGGTACTGAATAGGCCTGCTGGCAGCGGGTAAATGTGCACATGATACCAAGACAACTTTGCCAAGGTATTGAACAAGCCTACTGGAAGTGAAGCAATGTCGGTTTCAAGATCTTCCATGTATGTTTTTTTTAAGTTGATCATATATCAAAAATTTCATATCATGGATAGACAAATTTCAGATGGGATTAAAGTACTTGAGTGGGTTAAATGACATCCCTGTCGAGGCTATGAACGCCTACTAGCTGCAGTGACCCTATCAATGGTATTGAAGTTACCTTCATAAATATCGTTGCCTTTATGATCAAGACTAACTTTCTGGTTACAATCATCTGCTAGAGAACTCTTTGTGAATATGACTGTATTAATTTTCTGAGTTAATCTTAATACTTTTAATCTACTTCAAAGTTGTTTTAAGTGATTTTCGAATCTTTATTTTCCTTGATATAAAGTTTTGATAATGCAGAGATAATTGCTTTGCCCAGTGAGTTTCCATTGTTGGCAGCCAAATATTCATATCGTTTCATTGATCTTTGAAACACGAACATGACAAAGGAAATTTTTTTTAGCTACCTAATTTTGTCTACGAAGAGTTTGATTATGGTTTTTGAGTAATTATTTGATTGATCATATTTTTTTTTAGTTTTATTTGATTGATAAACATCTCGTTTACCCATTTCAATTTCATGACTATCAAGCATGAAATTGAAATTTTATTGTAAAAACGCATTAAATAAACTCTAAAGGCTTCTCTCCTTGTAAAACCAAATGAGCCTTTGAAACACCTAAAATCACAAAACACTTAAGCTTTATGAGTATATGGTTATGTAAAAAAATTATAGCATTATAATAGTACCCAATCGCATTTGATTCATGTTATGCCTTAATCAATTTTCAAAGTATTGGTTGTTACTTTACCCTTTGCGATTTTGGTTCTAAGCCTATGACATTACCATATGATCTTAATGTTGCCTTTAATTGTTATGTCATGGTCTAATCAATGTATTACCTGGCTAATGGTCGTGCTCTGAAACCCTTACCTCTTTGTCCTGTTCACCAAAGATTATATTCATTTCATCCTATGGATGGTGCTTCGTAACGAGGGATTAGGTTCTTAGAAGGAGAGGTGGGTTTTGAGTATATTCCTCCTCTAGTGTGGGGGTTTAATCAACAATTAGGGTGGGATTCATGGTAGCATCCTCATGAGATCTTAGTTTTTGGGTCACCTTTGACCATGCAAACTATACCATTTTTTTCGGGTTGGCTCGAACGCAGGCTCCTCCATTTTGCATCTTTTGGTATATCACAATCAAGCTAATAGATCATGTAGTTAGGGTGGAGTCGAATGGTTCACAAACTCTTCTTTCTCATGATGATATTTTATATGACCTCTCCCTTTTCGGTTGGGTTAAATTTGTATAGTCATTTGAGGGTTTTAATATAGAAGTTTCACAAGCTTTCGCTAAGACTTTTGATGGTGCAAAATCTAAAATAAGTGACCTGCAGTTACTAGTAAATGAAGAATCCATAGTAGAGGCCATGGATCTGTTGCAAGAAGGGGACCATTGGTTCAAAAAATTGAATATAGAAGGTATCCCTTGGAATCTACTGATGGTATCCAGAAAATCACACTATAACATTAAAGGTACACCCATCCAATTGTTCAAAACTCGTTGGCATGGTTTGTTGTTGATAATTAAACAGTTCATCACCTATGAGGGACGCTATGAATTGGTGTTTTTATTTCATGTGCGCCTATTGATGGTATTCCTGGGGTTTAAGTTAAACTTGCCATTTTATTTGCATAGAAGTCTCCAGAAGATGTCCAGGTTCTACCAAAGACAAAACCTCAACTCTGAATCTAGTCTTTTCCACCATGGTTTAATTCGGGTTCTTGTTAATGCCAGTTGCTAAAGATAGGAGATAGTTGGCATGGTTTTCTTGTCAGTAATGGTTTTGTTTCAGTCCAATTTGAACCTGTCCATAGTTTACCTCTGTGCGTTGATGAGCCTACCGGCCCTAGCATATCGTCCCACTCTCTGCAAAGTTTTCGAGTTGAAATACAAGTCTTAAAAGACCCTATATTACCTCCCGATAACCTTATTGATTTTCATCCAATAGTCGAGGTCACCTCCAATAATCACAGATTCATTCCAAAGAGTTCCTTGGAGAAATTTTTGAGTCATCTAAGGGATAAGGCACCTGTCGTCCCTGACCCTGTATAGAACTCGGTTAATGAAGATAAAATTAAAATCAAAAGACAGAGTAAGAAAAACACATAGAGGGTTAATGATTTAGATTTCATAAATAAAAGGAATGGAATACTTCTGTCAAGGATGACCAGGAATCAACATTAGATCCGTGATAAACCTGTTCCCACAATTGTCATTGAGGATATAATCTATGTTGAAGACACCAATTCTAATGCCACTATAATTGATTCTCCCCAATATGATTTTGTTTCTAACTTTCCTTCATTTATAAAATAACAAGAGAGTTTTTAGGGATCAAGAATGATTTGAAAAGGGTTATGACACAAGATAAACCATTAAAATCATATCATACTCGTCCACTACTAAATCTAGAACATGTATACCGTGAGGATTGTTTCAATTGGATCCAGAGGTATTACCAGGATATCCCTTATTTGTAAGCTCATCTAAATCAAGTTATGGCTCGTAAATTGGTATTGGAAAGAGAAAACGAGGATCTAAGAGCCAACATCCAACAAATTCCCCCCAGGGCTATCAAAAGGTTCAGGAAATCAGGGGATATTGTTATAAAAAATTCTTCCAACTTCAACGCTATTATCAACTCAAAATTATCTCATGCCTCTTTTTCAAATGTTTAATGGGTAAACATTATTATTGGAATTAATGGTTGGTTTGTTTTGTTATAACTGAAATTGTTTTATTTTGTTTTATTAGACTAGCTACATAATCATAGATTATGTATCTTGTATTTAATTAGTTTATTAGATTGTTTTTTTTCTAAATTAAATTTCGTTTTTTATTCTCAGGTGTGAAGGGGTTCGATTTGAAAAGGTTGATGAGACAAGTAAATAGTTGGAGATGCTACATATTTGCAAGTTTCTCTTTTAAAACAGTTTCAAGAATATTTTTATTATGTAACTATTTTGAATGGTTGTTACATCAGACCTATTTTTTTGGTTATTTTTTAGTAAAGACTTTATTAAATATAGATATGTCTCTATCTTAGAATATATGAGAAATAGATCATGAACTTAGTTTAAATACTGGTGCTTGCCTAGAGACAAAGGGCAATTATTTTGGGACTTGATGATGGACTTATCTTTTTGAGAAATATATGAAATGCAATTTTCTTTTTGGATTTAGTCCTTATGTAAATTGTATAATCTGATTATTGTCTTTCATATATTTTCTGGGCATGAAAACTTATGTTTTGAATTATCTTTAGTCTGTTCAACACTTATGCATTCATGTTGTGTTTATTTCTTACGAAGTCCATTATTTATTAGTTATCATAATCTATGTGGCTAATGATATATCTATAGATTTGGATTTTACGTCGAATGTTAGATTTTGATAACATCATTTACTGGAGATTGGAGTTAATTTCATCTCCAACTTTTGAATAATTAATGTTACATGAGAAAAGTACATCTGTCTTTCTATTTATTATAGATT
>ML855069.1:10257-32354 GCA_009831015.1 Picea engelmannii | reverse complement strand
ATTGTATCCTAAGAAAATAGGGGGTTGGAGCCTCCTTCCAGTTGGTACTGGAGAATTGGAAGTTGGTGCTTCCTTGAATTTAATTCTTAAAGACATATAAGAAAATAATTCCATGGTTTTCTCCTGCATTGTG
This sequence comes from Picea engelmannii, assembly GCA_009831015.1. Lineage (NCBI taxonomy): Eukaryota > Viridiplantae > Streptophyta > Pinopsida > Pinales > Pinaceae > Picea > Picea engelmannii. The sequence goes on along the minus strand of ML855069.1, from coordinate 32,221 downwards.
TTTCCACGTAAAATACTGGTGTGTTGTGCATTGTGTGGATGTGTCTATTATTATTTATTATGCACTAATGGATTTTAATGTTTTATGATGCAATAATATATTAATGATGAAATGATGAACATTGTTGAAAATTTTAAAGGAATATACATTGTGGTTAAAAGGATTAATAAGTGGTATAAATTGTTGATTATTGATTCACCTCCCCCCTCTCTCAGTAATCCAACAAGGAAGACATCATCAAGATTTCCTTTAGGACAAGGTATGGCCATTATGAGTTCACAATGGTGCCATTTGGGTTTTTGAATGCACTAGTTGTCTTCGTGTGTTTAATGAATGGTTTTTTCAAAGAATACTTGGATAAGTTTGTCGTTGTATTTTTGGATGACATCCTTATTTACTCTAGATCCGAAGAAGAACATGAGAAACACTTGAAGTTGGTGTTGAAGGTATTGAGGGAGCATCCTATTTATGAAAATATGAGCAAGTGCTCATTTTACTAGAGGCAGATTCATTATTTGAGTCATATCATTTTAGAGGAAGGAATAGTTGTAGACCCAATGAAGATAAAATCCATTGAGGAATGGCCAACACCAAGAAATGTTGAAGAGGTTAGATATTTCATGGAACCGGAAGGGTATTACAAAAGGTTTATTGAAGTTTATTGAAGTCTTCGTAAATATTGCACATCCAATCACGTCCATGTAGAAGAAAGGTGGGTTATTTGAATGGACTATGGATTGTGAAAGGATTTTCCAACACTTGAAAATTTCATTGACTAGTGTGTCGATACTAAGGATTGCATATCCATAGGAAGAATTCATGGTGTGCATGGATGCATGTAAAGAAGGGCTTGGGGGATTCCTTAGAGATAACGGGCATGTGATATGTTATGAATCAATCAAATTAAAAGATCGTGAGAGACTCTATGCCAACCATGATTTAGAATTGGTAGCTATAGTTCATGCCTTGAAGAGGTGGAGGAACTATCTCATGGGTAAAATATTTGAGCTAAGAATATACCATTTTGGTCTGAAATATTTGTTTGGGAAGCCAAGTTTAAATTCCAGACAAAGCAGGAGGTTAGAATTCCTCAATGAGTATGACTTTGACATAAAAAATATTAAGGGTAAAGAGACCAAGGTGGATTATGCACTCGGCAGGAAAGTGCATGAGATGCATGCTATAGCTATTAGTATGTACTAGACATATTTGAAATATATAATCATAGAGGCTACAAAGTAAGATCAACGCTATGAGGAATTAAGAGAAAAATTACAGTAAGATATTTTGCAGCAGAAACTTGAAGAGGATGAGCTTAAAGAGGATGGAATTAGGATTGTTTAGATGCAGAGTTTATGTTCCTGAATCACTAGAGTTGAAAAATATAATATTAAAGGAATTGCATAATGTGACTTATGTTGGGAACCCTAGTTATCAAAAGATAATAGAAGTTGTTAAGAAGCCATATTATTGGCTAGGCATGAAAAAAGAGGTTATTGATTTTATTGCTAGAAGCCTTGAATGTAAAAAGGTCAAGAATGAGCACAGACATCCAGTTGGTTTGTTATATCCATTGCCCATTCCTGAGTGGAAGTGGGAATTTATAACGTTGGATTATATAACCGAGTTTCCTAGATCAGCCAAGAAACATGATTTCATCATGGTGGTAGTGGATAAGCTCACTAAAGTTGCCCATTTTGTGTCAGTGATCTCAACTTAAAAGGAAACTAATATTGTTGATATCTACATGAGAGAAATTGTTAAATTGCATGGTGTGCCTAAGGAAATTGTGTCTGACAAAGATCCCAAGTTCACTTCAAATTTTTGGAAGGGATTATTCGAGGGAATTGGGACAAGTATGAATTTTTGCACAACATATCACTGAGAATCAAATGAGAAAACAAAGAGGGTAAATTAGGTAATAAAATATATTCTAAGGATGTATGTGATGGATAAACCATCAAAATGGGAATACTACTCACATTTGGTAGAGTTTGCTTACAAAAATGGGTATCAAGCATCTTTAAAGATGAGTCATTTTGAAGCACTATATGTTAGAAGGTGAAACACACCTATGAGTTGGGATAACCTAGAAGACCATGTTGTGTTTGGGCCAGATCTACTGCAAGAAATGGAAGAGTAGATGGTAAAAATAAATAAAAATTCAAAAGTTTCCCAAGAAAAACATAAAATTTACGCAAATAAAGGCCATAATTTTAGACTATAATTTAAAGTGGGTCACCATGTGTTCCTAAAAGTAAAAGCAAGACGAAGTTCCCTGAAGTTGGGGAATTTACCTAAGCTAACAACACTATATAGTGGTTCATTTGAAATCCTAGAGAGGATTGGTCCTATCGCATATATGTTGGCTCTGTTAGCACAGAAATTTGTAGTAGCAAATTTGGTCATTTCACAGCATCGATGAATCGGGACATTTTGTAGTGCATCTTGAGTGCATCTTCCCTCACTACCATTATTGCATTTACGAATCTGGTGTCAGTCGATCTCATTGTTTTCAGCATCCATTTTTTAAAAGGATATAATTGAGATTTGGTCATTAAAGTTGTCTAACTGTTTTATCAAATATTTGAATTCTACTCCTAGTTCGGATGAGCACTGCGGAATATTCTGCAAATTCGCTGGAAGAGGGAAATTGGAGATGATGATGATCCATTTTTATGGTGATTAGTTTTTGAAAACTTGAAGTGTTAATGAAATATTCTAATTGCACCTATTGGAGGCATCTACAATCTCATAATCCATCAACTAAGAATTTTTTTGTTTTTGAAGAGTTGTTGCATCACACAAAAAAGCACAGAGATTTCGTAGCGTCTGGCGCTACAGAATCGTCTACACTGATTTTTATGTAGTTGTGCTACAAAAGATACTACGGAATCACCTAGCCAGACACAGAAAAGGCGCTACAGAATCTGCAGAGTAGTTTTATAGGACAACGCTACAGAATTTCCTGTAGCGGTTACTGTTACAAATTTGATCATAAAACCAAAATGACGAAGTGGATTTCTCTTAAATTTGTTGTGGAGGAATATGATATCCCTGTTGACTTGATAACCAAATTTCAGCCTAACCCAGTTTTGAATTTGAGAGAAACAATTAAAATACCAGTGCACTACGAAATGTGCTGCAAATTCTCTGTTTTGCATAGCTGATTAGATGTTCACATTGTTGGGAGGTTTCCACCTATCAAGGAGGGTTCAAATGGATTCTCATGGATAAGTTATATGTCAAGGGACACCTACACCTAAGTTTTATCTCCATTAAATACCTCATGCAGTGAGGTGGAAACAATTAATTAATGACTTCCAACAATTTCCTAAAAATTAGAAGTTTGTTGGTTTTTTGTCTCTTTGATTGTTGCCACCTATCTCAAAGGATTGGAATCCAATGAAAGAGATGGGATTCAAAATCCTAAGGATATTTGGATGTTATTTTATATTTAAGAGAGGGGGGAGATCTTGGAGAAGGGTTGGATTCATGATCCAAGAGAGGAGAGAGCTAGAGGAGCAGTTTAGTTGCTCAATTGTAAGCCTGAGGGCCTATTGTAATTAGCATTTTTTCCATTAGCAATTCATGAGAGTTGCTTATCAGAATTTGTGTTCCTTTTTATCATTTTATCTTGTCTTATTGTTTGAATGGAATTGCAGTAATTGAAAATCAATGGTTGTTCATGAGGAAGGAGATTCATGAGCTGCAAATTATTTGTAGTAATTGCCTCCTTTCATGATCTATGTTCTAGTTATATTTTAAGTCATTTTTCCAGATAGGATCTTTGCTTGATGATATTCTTCTTTTTTTTATCTTTCTTATACCTCCATCCATCAATTATATCCCCTTTTTTCTGGTATGAGCTTGCCTGCCTTTGATCTATAGGATGTGTTGACTCCATGCCCAATTGATGTAGGAGCATCGCTCCATGTCAGCAGCATGCCAGCCAGCCAGCACATCTAGCACACATTTAATTGAGAAAGGGAGAGGCACAGCGCTCTCAATTTTGAAATTTGAAATTTCAATAAATGTTGTAAGGATTTTAATGCCAGACCACGCCTTTGTACAGATAGTGGTTGAGGTTTCCTTTAATGGTTGCCTGCAGCAAGCCCAGGACGTAGTCAAGACTGGGCATCCATTTATATAATGTAGTCGTAGGATCCGCTCTGTGATAGTGATAAATCAAATACGATGAGGTTGAGGATAAGCTCATGGGGGGCCTCTTTTGTAAGGGGTCTCTAAGAAATTAGAGTAGAGAATTAGGAGGAGAGACCGGAGCAGAGAGGTCTCGAGAGAGAGCTGAGACTTGTTACAGTCCAACCTTTGTAAACATTTGTATAGACATATAGATTAATAGAAAAGTAGTTTTTCCTGCACACTGTGTGTTTGACGTTTACATGTTTTTATGCATAACTGGTGAAGCATTGCATAAGTTTCAATTTCTTCCTATCTTGGAGTTTCCAAGTGCAAGGAGTGCACATAGTCTGTAAGGTGTGCGTTGACAGAGGTGAGACAACCTCAGGAAAGCTCAAGAGGGATAGTGTTGAACCTTCATCAGTAGAGGTACAAGGAGTACATAGAAGGGAACTCTCTTTCGAAGTTCGGCGAGAAGACAGAATCACTGAGGAATCTGGAGAACTCTGCCAGGAGGGCATTGAGTTGGTGCAAGTGTGCACAGAAGGAACCCTTTCGAGTTCTGAGAAAAGAGAATTGTCGAAGAGAAGACACTCACAAGGTTGCTGAATACTCTGTAGGCTCTACAAGGTGTGCATCGAGCAGGAGAACGTCAGGTGGGCGTAAGGAGTTTTCTTTTCAAGAAAACTTCTCAAATCTGAGTTATTCGACATCATCGAACGCAAGGTGTGTGCAGGAGTAAATCTCTGGGAGGACGAAGCTCAGAAGAGACAACACTTCTATAACGCAAACGAGACCCAAAGGAACTGGGCTCGCAAGAGGAAGCATTGAAGGTCGAGACTTTCAAGACTTAGAAAATCTTCTAAGTCAAAAAATCCAAGAAAGCTCAGGAGGTGAACGCGGAAGGAAGATAGATCTGAACCATCAGTTCTAGCGCCAATACTCGACAACCATTGGATCAGGAAAAGGTGCACAGAGTTTAACCTCTGGGAGGTCGAGCAGGAGAGCAGTTGAAACGGACGGTGGAGACGTTTTGTGGAGAAGTGTCGAAATCCCGAGAACCCTAGAATCGCACCAAGTTGTGAGGGATTTAAGTGCTTAGAAGCACCCGGGGGGAGGAACCGTATGGATGGTGGAGACACTTCGTGGAAGAAGTTTGGAAGTTGCAAGAATTTTTGGATATTATAGAGTAGCGAGGAGATTAATGCCGAGTCTCTTCCAACACTCTAAGGCGTTAAATTACGCTATTTTGGAGTTCGGGGTTTGAAGCAACAAGGGATTTTGGGGTCGCTGCATCGCGAACTCCTGGTTCCCGAAATCCTGAAATCTCGTGCTCAAATTTTGCTATTTCGGAGTTCGAGGTTTGGAGCGGCAAGAGATTTTGGAGTCACTGCATCGTGAACTCCCGATTCGCGAAATTGCGCCAGCCATTGGATCTGGAGTGCGGTGGCCTGAGAGCCATTGGATCAAGGATATGTGCACAAGGTTGAGTCTCTGGGAGGTGCATAGGAAAAAGGATCTGGGCCGTCAGATCTAGCACCAAGGACCAATAGTCGTCGGATCTAGAAGGAGGTGCGAGGGGTTTAATCCTCATAACAGTAGAGGGAAGAGGACTCGTCAAGTCCCGAAAGCATCGGGGCCATCCATTTTGGAGGATAGGTGTCAAAGATCCAAGCCCTTTTCAGCGTATTGGACACCGGGAGTTCGAGGAGAAGGAGTCGTGAGACAAGAAGTCCCAGCTCATGAAATTGCGAAAGCATCAGGACCGTTCATCAAGGGAACACATGGTGAGTGGTCAAGGTTCGGGGAAAACCCCGAAAGGTTCTCTCAAGGGGTAGTATTTCGACATTTCAGGACCTGGGTGATTGAAGGACCAAGAACCGTTTGCAACTGGAATCGCGAAATTGTGAATTCCAAAATCCTGAAAAGTGGACCGTGGTCACGGTTAGATTTCAGCATTTCGGGACCCGGGAGTTTGAAGGACCAAAAATCGTTGCAGTCGGAATCGCGGAATCCCGATTCGCGAAAGGCTGGTAGCACTTTTTCGTTAAGCCCTTTTCGACGTTTCAGATACCGGGAGTTGGAAGGACAAGGAGCCTGGGAGAGCTCGCATGCAGGAGTCCCGAAACCCCAAAACGTGAAAGGTGTGTTGGTTCAGAACAGAGAAGAGCGCCGAAAGATGCGCGCATGCATAGGATTTCTCAAGGCCTGTGCCAGAGGAAAAAGGGACCTGTGGATTCGTTCAAAGGGTTTCGGCAGGAGCCCGAAGAGACTTTTCGACTTAGGGAAGAGAGCGATCCAGAGACTGGGAGGTCAGTGGACCCTGCTGAGGTAGGGGGTCTACATCAGCAATGGAATGCTTCTGCTGACAGTTTGTTGCCCTCTACCTTTCTTGCTCTTCCTTGTTGATCCTCCCTTTTAAAATTGATTTAATTTTTCAGGCTCGAATGGTTGATATAAAAGACTATTTTAGTGATGTTAATGAAACAGATCCTACTCTAGTTTTGATGTATCAGATCTGATGAAATCTTGTTTAATGGAAGTTAGATTTGTTTTTTCCATCTTAATCTCTGTCACTCTAAAATTTTACTATCATTGAAGGATTCAAATGATGTTTTGTAGCTATATGACAATGGATGTTTGATTGTTATACTATTATAGCCTTCTCAAAGTTTTGTTTTCTTGGATTTAAGAAGTTCTTGTATCTAAATCATAAGTCTTAAATGTGTTGTCAAATGGATAGAAAGGTATTGGGCAAACAAAACTTTTTAATGGGTATTGGGATTATCCTCTAGTAGTCTGAGGGTGATTCTCAATACTAACATATTTGGCACCATTTCTAGGGACGGATTTGAGAAGATTCAAAAGATCCCTGGGAAGAACAACATTGCACAACTTCATCTTTAGATGGTGACTGAAGTTGGACACCTTCAAGACTTCACATTTACCATGGCAACTCCATTGTTTAGAATATATTGGTGACTCCACTAGAATGAGACAAATTAAATGGATATGGAGGCTATCATGGACAGAAGCTTTTCCCCACTCAATTTCTCAGCCATAGCTAGTTATCCACATACTGTGCCTGAAATTGATGAATGGCAAGATCTGCTGCCCAGATTTTATGAAGGTCAAAATGACAACCCTGTTGAGCATGTTCAAGAATTTCATGCTTTGTTGCAACAACTTGACATCCAAAATGAAGACATACATATGAATTTGTTTATGTACTCTCTTCAAGGAGATGTTCGTATTTGGTATTAGTCTCTTGAAACTTCTAGCATTTCTTCACTCAAAGAGTTTCATGCTGCTTTCAATATTCATTGTCAAATGTATTATTGCTCTGAGTTAATTTGTCATAGCTGGTGTGAGGAGTATAAATATTGGATTTAGGATATAATTGATTATCATGAAGGTAGTGAGGATGAAGAATATGCCTTGGATGAGGAATCATCTCTTTCTCTTCTCTGTTCATCTACATCAGATGAAAATTTTGTGTGTTGGTCTTATGGAGAAAATGCAGAGGATATTTTTGTTCTTGAAATAGATGTCTTTAGCAACCCGACTTATGATGAAGAAGTTGTTTCAAATACTGACCAAGAAAAACCTATTTTTGATGAGTATTCAGATGAATAAGAGCAAATCCATACATCACATTTTGTTGACTTAAGGAGCAGCGAGCCGGTGTGTGACAGCTATGAATCAGATTTTGATGAGGATATGAAGGAATTTCAAGACCATACTATAGATCATTTTTCTTCATTCATTAAGGAACAACATTGTGAGGAAATCATCCATCCTGGATCTGCAGACAATATCAAACAACCTATAACTAGTAGTGAAATCATTCTACAGCCATGTTCAGATTTGCAGATAGATGAAAGTGGAAGCCTCCATGGGAAAGAGAATATGTCGAGAATCTTTGATCTTCAATTGGAACAATATCAGGCTGATGTAACCTTTTATTTTCATAATTTCACTTCTTCTTTTAATGATCCGGTTGCTATCTATATGGAGAAATTCATGGATTCAAGGTTTCAGTCTTCGTTGTTGTTACAAATTTGATCATAATACCAAAACGACGAAGTGGGTTGCTCTGAAATTTTTTGTGGAGGAAGTTGATATCCTTGTTGACTTGCTGACCAAATTTCAGCCTAAACCAGTTTTGAATTCAAGAGAAACAATTAGAACACCAGTGCGCTACGAAATGTGCTGCAAATTCTTTGTTTTGCATCGCTGATTGGATATTCTCCTTGTTGGGAGGTTTCCACCTATCAAGGAGGGTTCGAATGGCTTCTCATGGATAATTTATATGTCAAGGGACACCTGAACCTAAGTTTTAGCTCCATTAAATACCTCATGTAGAGAGGTGGAAACAATTTATTAATGACTTCCAACAATTTCCTGAAAATTAGCAGTTTGTTGTATTTTTGTCTCTTTGACTGTTGCCACCTATCTCCAAGGCTTAAAATCCAATGAAAGAGATGGGATTCAACATCCTAAGGATATTTGGATTCTATTTTATATTTAAGAGAGGGGGGATCTCTTGGAGAAGGGTTGGATTCATGATCCAAGAGAGGAGAGAGCTAGAGAAGTTTAGTTGCTCAATTGTAAGCCTCGGGGCCTATTGTAATTAGCATTTCTGCCATTAAAGATTCATGAGAGTTGCTTATCAAAATTTGTGTTATTTTTTTATCATTTTATCTTGTCATATTGCTTGAATGGAATTGTAGGCATTGAAGATCAATGGTTCTTCATGAGGCTTCATGAGATGCAAATGTAGGCATTGAAGTTAAAACAAGACCTATTTTTTTGATGCACTTCATCCATAATTTACTGTGTTTTGACATTGCTGAACTAAGTTCTATCCATTTGACACCACATTTAAGACTTATCTCTTAAAATTTTTAATGGGTATTGGGCTTATCCTCTAGTAGTCTGAGGGTGATTCTCAGTGATAACATATTTGGTGCCATTTACGGGGACGAATTTGAGAAGATTTAAAAGATCCTTGGGAAGAACGACATTGCACAACTTCAGCTTTAGATGGTGACTGAAGTTGGACACCTTCAAGATTCCACATTTACCATGGTGACTCCATTGTTCAGAATATATTGGTGACTCCACTAGAATGAGACAAATTAAATGTATATGGAGCTATCATGGCCATAAGTTTTTCCCCACTCAATTTCTCAGCCATAGCTAGTTATCCACATCATGTGCCTAAAATTGATGAATGGCAAGATCTGCTGCCCAGATTTTATGAAGGTCAGAATGACAACCCTGTTGATCATGTTCAAGAATTTCATGATTTGTTGCAACAACTTGACATCCAAAATGAAGACAAACATATGAAGTTGTTTATGTACTCTCTTCAAGGAGATGTTTGTATTTGGTATCAGTCTCTTGAAACTTCTAGCATTTCTTCACTCAAAGAGTTTCATGCTGCTTCAATATTCATTATCAAATGTTTTATTACTCTGAGTTAATTTGTCATAGCTGTTGTGAGGAGTATAAATATTGGGTTTAGGATATAATTGATTCTCATGAAGGCTGTGAGGATGAATAATATGCCTTGAATGAGGAATCATCTCTTTCTCTTCCCTGTTCATCTACATCAGATGAAAATTTTGTGTGTTGGTCTTATGGAGAAAATACAGAGGATATTTTTGTTCTTGAAATAGATGTCTTTAGTAGCCCGACTTATGATGAAGAAGTTGTTTCAAATACTGACCAAGAAAAACCTATTTTTTATGAGTATTTAGATGGATAAGAGTAGATCCATACATCATATTTTTTTGACTTAAGGAGCAGCGAGCCGGTGTATGACAACTATGAATCAGATTTTGATGAGGATATGAAGGAATTTCAAGACCATACTATAGATAATTTTTCTTCATTCATTAAGGAACAACATTGTAAGGAAATCATCCATCCTGGATCTGCAGACAATATCAAACCTATAACTAGTAGTGAAATCAGTCTGCAACCATGTTCAGATTTGCAGATAGATGAAAGTGGCAGCCTCCATGGGAAAGAGAATATGTCGAGAATCTTTGATCTTCAATTGGAACAATATCAGGCTGATGTAACCTTTTATTGTCATAATTTCACTTCTTCTTCTTTTCATGATCCGGTTGTTATCTATATGGAGAAATTCATGGATTCAAGGTTTCAGTCTTCGTTACTGTTACAAATTTGATCATAATACCAAAACGACGAAGTGGGTTGCTCTGAAATTTTTTGTGGAGGAAGATGATATCCTTGTTGACTTGCTGACCAAATTTCAGCCTGAACCTATTTTGAATTCGAGAGAAACAATTAGAACACCAGTGCGTTACGAAATGTGCTGCAAATTCTTTGTTTTGCATAGCTGATTGGATATTCTCCTTGTTGGGAGGTTGCCACCTGTCAAGGAGGGTTCGAATGGATTCTCATGGATAATTTATATGTCAAGGGACACTTTCACCTAAGTTTTAGCTCCATTAAATACCTCATGCAGTGAGGTAGAAACAATTTATTAATGACTTCCAACAATTTCTTGAAAATTAGCAGTTTGTTAGATTTGTGTCTCTTTGACTATTGCCACCTATCTCCAAGGCTTAAAATCCAATGAAAGAGATGAGATTCGACATTTTAAGGATATTTGGATTCTATTTTCTATTTGAGAGAGGGGGGATCTCTTGGAGAAGGGTTGGATTCATGATCCAAGAGAGGAGAGAGCTAGAGAAGTTTAGTTGCTCAATTGTAAGCCGCAGGGCCTATTATAATTAGCATTTCTGCCATTAAAGATTCATGACAGTTGCTTATCAAAATTTGTGTTATTTTTTAACATTTTATCTTGTCATATTGCTTGAATGGAATTGTAGGCATTGAAGATCAATGGTTTTTCATGAGGCTTCATGAGTTGCAAATGATTTGTAGTAATTGCCTCCTTTCATGATCTATGTTCTAGTTATCTTTTAATTCATTTTGCAGAGAGGATCTTTGCTTGATGATATTCTTATTTTTGTTATATTTATTATACATACATCCATCAATTATATCCCTTTTGGTCTGGTATGACCTTGAGTGACTTTGATCTATAGGATGTGTTGACTCCATGCCCAATGGAATGCTTCTGCTAACAATTTGTTTCCCTCTACCTTTCTTGCTCTTTCTTTTTGATCCACCCCTTTAAAATTGATTTAATTTTTCAGGCTCAAATGGTTGATGTAAAAGACCTTTTTAGTGGTGTTAATGAAACAGAGCCTACTCTAGTTTTGATGTATCAGATCTGGTGAAATCTTGTTTAATGGAAGTTAGCTTTCCTTTTTCCATCTTAATCTCTCTCACTCTGAAATTTTACTGTCATTGAAGGATTAAAATGATGTTTTGTAGTTGTATGAAAATGGATGTTTGATTGTTATATTGTTATAGCTTTCTTAGAGTTTTGTTTTCTTGGATTTAAGAAGTTATTGTATCTTAATCATTTCTCTTCTTTGTCTACTGGAATAACCTGAAGCTAGTGGTAGATTCACTTAATTTTCTTACTAAGTCTTCCTCATATCCACACTAATCCTTAAAACCCTAACCTAAGTTAAAACAATACCTCTTTTGTTGATGCACTTTGTTGGTTTAATTTCTCTCTTCCACTGTCTAAGTTATTGGCCCAAGGTTCATGTCTTTTGGGTTTCCAACAAAGCCTCTAAAACTATCGGCCCTCCTGGTAAACCAAAAGGAAACACAGTACACAGAATGTACTGCGCAGTCTCACCCGAGATATCTTTAAATGGGTGGTTATAAGACTCAGGCGTTTACAACCTAGGATTGAGTATGATATAGGGGTTTATTAACCAGATCCATGCACTACGAACTGTGAATGTAATCTACTTATTCCTCATGGGTGTGTGTTTCCATATCACAGTTTAATTCGCGAACAACATAATCCTAATCCATAACAATATATTAACTCATTTATTAAGCATAACAATGAACTGTTGAAAGAAAGAAAAGAGATGCATTCATTCATCACATTACATAGATATTACCATGGTTCACCCCCTCCTGGGCTACATCCTCAAATATTTGGCTCTTGGCTCTTTTATTATGGTAGTTCTGCATCTCCAGCCCCGCGTGCTTACAATTCCCTTTGATGGGTAAGATCTATACGAAGCGAACTAGATCGCACCAGGATCCACAACCTGTGATATAATCCTTAGATATTCCTCCTCTCCTATGTTCTTAGCTCAACAACTTACAAAATTGGTCCATGACCATATTACATAACGCATCAACTCGTATCTAGCTACGATAGATCATTACAAAAATTGAACTAACACAAAAGCGAATCAACCTCTCTATGATACCTGTGTATCTCTATTTATATATATCGGGATCTTCAGTCATTTACAATGTATTACCAAAACCCTAACCCTACTGAAATTAGGTCTTCCTCTCATGCACGCATGTTTTTCTTCCTCCAGCTGTTGTTTTCCTTGTGCACGCTTTCTTGCATGCGCGCGTGTTGTGTTACCTTCCAGCTATTTACTTCTCTTTCTACACACTTTCTTTCTCACAATCATCCTTCTTTCCACTTTGGCCTAGTGCCAACAGGCCCCCAACACTGACATTTGACTCGTCCCAAGTCACCTAATCCTTCTGAGCTTCTTCGATCTCCTTGGTGATCGTCTAGAACTTTTCCTTGAGCTCTGTTGCTTTTGTCAGTGTCTGCGCGGTCTTCTCCTTGATGGTGTCTACTACCTGAACTGCCACTTCGTTGCTCAACAATCCTGCACATTTGGTCTGGATCTGTGCTATCTATGTTTTACCTCCTTCTTCTTGTGTGATTATTTATGCTACCCATTCCTGTAGTGGTTCTATTTGAGCCTGACAATCTTGTTTCTATGTTTGTGCAGTGATAAGTTCTGTCTGCATCTTCTTTATCTCCAGCATCCCTTTGACTCATTCTGGGATTGGTATGGTCTTCTGCCTCTGTTTTATTTCTTGGATCATTGAATTGATCCTTTCCTCTTCCTTGTCCTAGCGTTGGACCTGTGGATCCTCCTCCAACCTTGTCCAAAGTTGTGTTGCTTTATCGAGCAATTCGGCTGTTGTGCTAACTTGTTGTTCCATCTCCTGCAACTACGTTGTTGCTTCCTGCTTCCTTTTCTCCTTCACTGTCGGTGGAGTGGTTGGTGTGAGTTGTTCGCAGATATTCTCAATCTCCTTCTGATATTGATCAATTTCCTGCGCAATCTGGTCAATATTTCCTATTGTTGGGAGTTCATTTCCTTCCACGGTGCTTGGGAGTTTCTCAAAAACTCCTCCCACTCTTCGTTCTAGCTCATTTATGTGTTATTTTTCCTTCTGAGTTTCGATCTTGGCCTGCTCACAGACTTTTTCCAACGCCTCACACTTCTTTGTTGCTTGTTGTAGCTCGACTAATTTTTTATGTGCACGAGACTGTACCTCGTTATCGAAACTAACTTGCAATTTGTGTAATTCCCTTGATGGCATCTGTGTCAAGACCAATTGGATGTGGTCCTAGTCTTTCAGGGGTGTCTACCCCATGATTTCATCCATGCACAGCATGTTAGGTTTGATGTAAATCGTTGTGTTTGCGTGTGGAATGGGGTGGACCGAGTCTCATTCTTCTACCTCCACCCTTTGTTTGTCGGTGGATCTGTTCCTCTGCTACTACTTTCTATCTGTGCTTCCCGGATTTCTTGAGGAACTGTCCCATTTCTGCCAGCTCTTTTTGCAGTTTATCCCTATGATGCATTGCATGATCGAAATATTATGCTAGGAAATCCTGGACCATTCTGGCGATCATTTCCCCATCATATTTCGTGATCATATAGTCCAGCGATGCTCGTTGCACCTTTGATTTATTACGCGTGCCTCCTTCCCACGCGGCTAGTCTCTTATTTCCCCCTGGTTCCTATGTGATGGGGTTTGGGGTGGTCTCCCTTGCTCCCTTAGCTTGTTTATGTTGTTCGTTGGTCGGATTTGTAGTCTCTTTCTACCCCTTCTGGGTCCCTATCTACTTTGACCCTTTGTCTCCATGAGTCATCTTGTTTTGGCCTGTCCTTGGCTTCTTGGGCACTGGGATTTCTGGAAGCTGTGTTTCTGCCTGCGCTACCTCTCCTTCTGTTGTTCTTTTTGGTACTTCCTGGATAATGGTTTGGATCCTCCATTCATCAGGCCATTCATTGATGACCATGTATATATCACCTTCTGTGATACAGTAGCGCATCGGTAGCCACTGTCTATCTGGATCCTGCCTTGGTTGTATCCACATTATTTGTCTTATGGCCTAGAAATTGGCGATGTCCGCATATCGCGCGACAGCCTCTAGTGTTATTCTCCATGATTAGCTGATGGATTCCTGTATGTCTCATAGGTATGCTTCGAATATGATCCCATTCTCCCTCCTGTGCCTAGACTGTGGCCTAGATCTCAGTAATAGGTATCTCGCTCCCGTTGGTTGCAGTCTAGTGCAAAAAATTACATACTCTGGTTCCCGCCATCCCATGAAGGCTATTAGGGTGATCAACCATGAGTAATGGAATTTTGTGCCTAGTTCCTACGCATCCTTGCAGTCCACCTAAAAAAAATTCAATAGATATGGCACACAACTCATAAAGGTGTCTTCTGCATAGTGAGCTGCAACTACAATGACTCATGTTGGTACTTCCTCTTTGCGGCATTTTCTGAGCAATTTGCAAGATAATATATTTGCACCTAGTTGTGTAGTTGTGTTGTTGATTTGTTTTATTATGATGCCCCTCATTCCTCTGGCGATTCCATATTTCTTCTTGATCTCTTCTGCCAACGCTTTCTCCTTGGCTTTGTCGTCTAGAATCAACGCGAGATCCATACCCCTAATGGGTAGTCCTATTATCTATGCGATAAGCTCAACAGTTATGGGGATGGGTTTATCTAACCATATATCCCCTCCGTGCATGATTTCTAACAGTTGCTTGGTGCATGTTTTTGCATATTGGCCTCTACCAAAATCTGGTAGCTTCAACAAACCTAAGATTCCTTTTCTGTCCAGCCCAACTTCCCACTGGTGTGGATGGCTGATCATTTCTCCAAGTTGGTTTACGATTATGGTCTGCATAAAGACCCTCTGTGCAATTTCTGGGAACTTGGTTTCACCTGATACATCATGGTCGGAATACTTGAGCTTCCTAACCTAACCCAGTAGCTACAGTTCTACCTGTACTCCATATGGTACGCATAGTAGCACAATTTCTACTGCATGTTTCTTGTGAGGTGAGCTCAATATCTGAACTTTGTCTTCCTGCTGTGGTGATTGGCTAGAAGTTCCAGCAACTTCTAGTTGTTCCCCCATTAGCCATTCTGGCAAAGATGAGGTAGTTCCAGCAGTCTCCTTTGTTGGTTGACCTAGGCTAGGTGCTTTCGAATCATCTGGTTTCACTATTTCTCCCAGATTCTATGTCATTCTGTTAACTTCCACGGTTGCTTTAGTGTTTTCTGGTTTCACTTCTCGTTGGGTTTCTGCTTCCTCATTCTGAGGCTCCTGTGCTACTGCTGGCGTATCCTCTTTCATGGTCCCTGCTTATGGATGTTGAATATCTTCCAGTATCGGTGTAGGGTTCACTGGTATCACCTCTGGGGATGGGATCTCGTCGATATCGATGATCTCTGGCTGTAGCTTCTCATTTTCCTCCAGCAGTCCTCATGACCTAGTTTGAACCCTAGTCAGTCTTGTTATCTAGCCTAGTTCTGCTGGATTTGGTGGTGCCATAGTGGTGACTGTTGAATGTTTGTTGAGTTCAAATGACTTTGGTGAGCTTTGCGGTCTCGCTATGTTCGTTCTGGCTGCTATTTTTCTCTCTTTGTTCTCCTTTCACGAATAGACCAGTTGCTTCCATACTCGCATGTTGTATGGGCTTGTCATAAAGCTTGTTGAGGATTCTTCCTCCATGATGTGATTAATGCACCATAATTGTGGGTTCAATGCATATGTGGTGGTCTCGTACTTTCCATTACACTTTCTTTTCCGTCTTTAGTTGGCACATTTAATGTGATGTTCCCTCAATCCTTGTCGTGCTTTAATTCCGCTTAGTGTTGTCCTGTCATACTACTTTTGTCGACTTTCCATTTCCCTCTTTTTTTCCTTTGGTATGTAACCGTTGTCCTTGCCTTTGCTGAATTTATGTTTCAAACCTGATGTGGCCTTTCTCTTTCTGGCGCGCTACACGCTTTTTAGTTTGGTTCTCTTCTTTTTTTCTTTTATTCTATGGTGGGTGGTCGACTTTCCTGGTACAACTTCAGTCTGCTCCCGTTGATCATTCCTCTCAGGTATGCGCCTACTAAATCTTTTAACTGTACAAATCCTCTATATGTTACATATTTTACCTCGTATGGTCCTACCCAATGCATTCTAAGCTTCCCCGGGTGCTGAAACGACTTACTGTCATAGAGAAATACTAGATCTCCTTCCTTAAACATTTTCTTCTTAATGTGTCAGTCGTGCCAAGCTTTTTCTCTGGCTTTCTGCACTTGTTGATGGAATCCTGCCAGGATTTGGTCTTCTTCCATTGATAATAAATGATTCAATCTTTCATGTACTGCACCCCATTCTATCATTTGTGTGATAGCTGCTACGCGTAAGCTCGGTACTAAAAATTCTAATGGCACTACTGCTTCTTGGCCATAGACTAGTTTGAATGGTGTGTGCTCTGTCAAATTTTTGCATGTAGTCCTATACGCCCATAATACTATTGGTACTTTGAGGTCCCAGTTGTCTCTATTGATGTTACAGATCTTTGTTAGTGCGTTCTCGAGAATTTTTTTGTAGGCTTCTACTGTTCCATTTTCCTGTGGGTGATAAGGTGTGCTCTTTTGGTGATGAACTTCAAATTCTTCGAGCATCACATAGATGGTGTTGTTTATGAAGTGTGTCCCTTGGTCGCTCATCAAAACTCTTGGACACCCAAATCTAGTGATTACTCATTCACACAAGAAGTGTGCAAATGTGGTAGTCTCGTACTTCCCATTACGCTTTATTTTCCATCTCTAGTTGGTGCATTTAATGTGATGTTCCCTCAGTCCTTGTCGTGCTTTAATTCCGCTTAGTGTTGTCCTATCATACTACTTTTGTCGACTTTCCATTTCCCTCTTTTTTTTCTTTGGTATGTAACCATTGTCCTTGCCTTTGCTAAATTTATGTTTCAAACCTGATGTGGCCTTTCTCTTTCTGGCGTGCTACACGCTTTTTATTCCGTTTCCCTCTTTTTTTTCTTTTATTGTGCGGTGGGTGGTCGACTGTCCTTGTACAACTTCAGTCGGATCCCATTGATCATTCCTCTCAGGTATGCGCCTGCTAAATCTTTTAACTATACAACTCCTCTATATGTTACCGATTTTACCTCGTATGGTCCTACCCAATGCATTTTGAGCTTCCACGGGTGCTGAAATGACTTGTTGTCATAGAGAAATACTAGATCTCCTTCCTTAAACATTTTCTTCTTGATGTGTCAGTTGTGCCAAGCTTTGTCTCTGGCTTTCTGCACTTGTTCATGGAATCCTGCCAGGATTCGGTCTTCCTCCATTGATAATAAATGATTCAATCTTTCATGTACTACACCCCATTCTGTCATTTGTGTGATAGCTGCTACGCGTAATCTTGGTACTAAAAATTCTAATGGCACTATTGCTTCTTGGCCATAGACTAGTTTGAATGGTTGTGCCCTATCAAATTTTTGCATGTAGTCCTATACGCCCATAATACTGCTGGTACTTTGAGTCCCATTTGTCTCTGTTGATGTTATAGATCTTTGTTAGTGCGTTCTCAAGAATTTTGTTGAAGGCTTCTACTGTAACATTTTCCTGTGGGTGATATGGTGTGCTCTTCTGGTGATGATCTTCAAATTCTTCGAGCATCGCACAGATGGTGTTTTTTATGAAGTGCATGCCTTGGTCGCTCATCAAAACTCTTGGACACACAAATCTGGTGATTACTTGTTCAAACAAGAAGTGTCCAGATGTCTCTGCGCTGAAGTCTTTTACTAGTGCGGCTTTCGCCTATTTTGTTAGGTATTTTGTCGCTGTGATGATGTATCTTACCCCTGTCCTTTTGGTTGGTGGTTTAATTGATCCCACAAAGTCTATTGCCCATTTATCAAATGCATGTAATGTTACTTGTGGTCATAGTGGCATCTCGTCCCTTTTGTTGGGTTTGCCTACCCTTTGACAGACATCGCATCCCTGACAGTACTCTTTCGAGTCTTTGTGAATCATTGGCCACCATAGTCCTACGCATAATACCTTCTGCATGGTATATTTTCTTGCATAACGTCCTCCTGTGATTCCCTCAAGGGCTTCTGCTAAAATTCTTGGTCGTTCGTGCTCTAGCATGTACCTTCGTAAAATGTTATATGTGCCCATCTTGTATAGATGTCCTGCGATCAGTTGATAGTCGGTTGCACGGACTACCAGGTTCTTCTTCTGGACGTTGGTATATTCTTGCGACTCAGTACCTATGCTCAAGTATTGGATGATCTCTATGAAGTAGTCATCAACAATCTGTACTAAGAATAGTTGTGCATCTAGAAAGGTGTCTTCTAGATTCGTAGGTTCTTCTCCATTTGTGACCCTTGACAGGTGGTCAGGTCCTGCATTCTATTTTCCTAGCTTAACTATTACTTCAAAGTCAAATTATTGGAATAGTAATAACCATCAACAGATTCTCCCCCTAAATACTGGCTTGTTGACTAGGTATTTCAGGGCTGAGTGATATGTAAACATCTGAAAGTGTTTCCCCAATAGGTATTGTTTGAACTTCTGTAGTGCATAGACCATGGCTAAGCCTTCTCTTTCTGTCATGTTACAATTATGTTCTAAGTCTGATAGCTTTCTACTTCTGAACGCTATTGGATGATCCAATTCTCTCACTCCTGGCTACGCTAAGATAGCTCCAAGTGCTATCGTTGATGCATCTACATGCACATGGAATGTCTTTTCCCAGTCTGGAAATACTAATATCGGTGCAGTAACCATATTTTCCTTCAGAGTATCCAAATCATGTTGACACTCGTCGTTCCATTGGTATTTGGTATCCTTCCTTAACCGTTTTTCCATTGGTGTTGTGATTTGCGCATATCCTTTGATGAATTTCCTATAGTATCCAGTGTGCCCTAAGGTTGCTCTTAGCTGTCGGACTGTTTTTGGTGCTAGTAAGTTAACAATTATTATGATCTTGGTTAGATCCACTGAAAAGCCTTGTTTTCATACTATGTGGCCCAATAGTATCCCAAACGGTGTTCCAAATATGTTTTTCTTGATATTCAGTGATATCTGGCACTATCTGCATCGTTCTAACATTAGTCATAAAACTTCCACGTGGTTTTTCAATAGACTGTAAATTGTCCAATCATCCAGGTATACTTCGAGGAACTGATGGATGCATTCCTTAAATGCTACGATGACTACTCTGGAGAATATTGTGGGTGCATTCTTCAGTCTGAGCAGCATGACTATGCACTGATAAGATCCCCATTCCATTGCAAATGTGGTCTTGTGTCTGTCCTCCTATGCTATCTTAATATGATGGTAGCTTGAGAATACATCAATGAATGAGCAAGCTTCATGGCCCCCCACATTCTTTAACACTTCATCTGTGAACGGTGTAGGGAATGGGTCGTGTAGGAATGCATTGTTCAACTTCCTCAAGTTGACGCATATCCTAATCCCTCTTCCTTGTTTCTTGTATTGTACTACCATCAAGCTTATCCATTATGATTCTTCAACTAGTTCGATGATGTCAGCTTCGAGCATCCTATCAATCTCATATTTAACTTTTTGTTTATATATGGGGTTTAGTATATAGGGTCATTGTCTCATAGGTCTTGCTTCAGGTCTGAGTGGTATCTTCATCTCTCCCAGTTCTCCTGCTATACCCTTCATCTCTGTAAATGTTGTGGGAAAAAGGTCGCTATATTCGTGAAAAAATTCTGTGATGATTTCTACTATTTGCTCATCCCATTAGTCTCCAATGCTGGCCATTTTGGGTTGCTCAGTTGTCCTGATGTTAACTTTATTTACCTTGATTGGCGTGGAAATGACTTCTAGTTCTATGGGTGGTCCTTCCACATCTCTTTCACCTTCTACTTCTTCGATCTGAATATCGCGTGGGTCATTTTCATCTGGTGCTTTCTCCTGTACATGATAACATGACAGTAGTTCCTTGATTGTCTGTTTATTCCGTTGTTTCTCTTCTGTGATAAATTCTATTTCCGGTTCTTTGATGAATATTACTCCTCTGATTCATTTGAGGGCTGCGTCTATGATAGGGTTCTCATGATCGAATGAGAAAGTGATTGTGAAGTTCCATTGCAACGTCCTCCATGTTGTAGTTCCTTTGCACAATTCCTAGTCTGTGTACCAATTTTCTTGTATGCCCTCTAAAGTATGTATGAAGTGATGAGGCCATTCCTCTGGTGGCGTCATTTTCCACAGCGTTTTTCACTTTACCAAGTGTTCCACTGGTGCCTCTTGTCCTTGCTATTTTTTTTTGTTTGTTGTATTCATGTTCTGCACCAAACCTTATGCATAGTAAGTGCTTACATTGATACCAGACTGTAATGGTCTCTTTATGTGCGCCCCACCATCTCGCGGATGTGGCCTTAAGTGCTAATTCAAGTGTTAGCAGTCGTTGTTTTTCTAATACTTTGTCCTCATATTGTGTCAAGAATTTTTCCAATTCATTTATTCCATGGAAACTAGGTGGTTCTCTGATTTCTGTGCCTACCCATATTATTGAACGGCCTATTCTTGCACATCTTCGCATCCATACTTCGTGTAGTCTCTGCTGCCAATTTTCTAACCTGGTGTTTGGGTCTGTTGCACATGAAGTAATGCTCCACCAATTAAGTACCCCGTCTGAAGTTGGGTTTATGTAATCCTCATCACACGCAGTTGTTCTATACAGCTGGTCAATCTCCTCTAAGTCCAGGAAAGTGGATTCTACAAACCTCTCCCCTTCTGATGGATCTAGTGGTGCTATGACCTTGTATTCTTCGGATTCAAATGTCATTTTCCTGGTTTTAAAATTGATTATGGTCTGGTTGTCAAATGCCCAATCCAGACCAAGTAGTGTCGGGTAAGGTGTTGTGTCGTCCACTATTCAATGAATTCAAAGTCTACTTTAGTGCGCACTCCGTCAAGATCTACTGTTACTCCTTTCATTCTACCTATTGGTAGGACTCTGTGCTAGTTTGCTAGTTTTAATTTGACATTTGAGTATCCCAGTGTTCTCTCTCCCATGCATTGCCCGGTCTTCATGGGTATCACATTCACTTCAGATCCTAGGTCTAGTATAATGTCTCCCATATTGAAATCCCCAATGTTAGCATTTAGTCTAAATTCCCTACTTGTTCTTCGTCTTGTGTGTAGGTGATTGATGGTTTTTGGGTCTAGCTTATCTTCCGTCTCGCTACTAAATTTCTCTAGTATGTCTTGCAATATTTTCACATATGAAGGATAACTTAATACTTTTACGCATGATTGCAAAAATCCTTTGATTGTACTTACTTGTCCTTTGGGTTGCATTCCGTTGGTATGGTCCAATGATGGCAGCATCTCATATTTTGGGGCTTACTTGGTTGGTTGTGTAGTTGAATTCGACGTTGTGTCCTTCTTATGAAATTCTTGTCTAGCTTCCTTAAAAGTCTCCTTTTTCTTTTGGCGCGTCGAACTACTTTCGTGGTTCAGTGTTCTTCCTTATCCATTGGTTTTGTGCTGGTTCCTGTCGAACTGAGTCACTTCCTGTTTTCGTTCCTCCACGAGTGACTATATTGATGTTTCTTCC
>ML855068.1:12873-28517 GCA_009831015.1 Picea engelmannii | reverse complement strand
GTAGTTAGTTTATCTAGTTCATGCATTTCTTCTATAGCATAAACCTTTGCATCAAGTCTTGAGGGAAGTGATCTCATTACCTTCTAAACTATTATAGCTTCCTCAATCTTCTCACCTAGCCCTTTAATATTGTTTACAGTCTCATCTACTATGAGAAAGAAACCTGTAACATTTTCATCTTCACTCGTTCTTAGGTTTTCAAATTGCATTATGTAAGATTGAAGTTTGACCAACTTTACTTTCTCGTCTCCTTCATAACTTTTTACCAGTTTGTCCACTATTTTCTTTATGGATTCCAACTGCATTACTTTAAAAAAATATGTTTCTGCAAGTCCTGCTTGGATGGCATTCATATGTCTTGCATTACTGTAGAAATTTTTCTTACCAACTTCATGAGTTCGAAGAGTAGTTGGTATTTTATAACCATCTACCACAATCTTTCAGATTTCTATAGCAAGAGAAATCAAGTAGGTATTCATTTTTATTTTCCAAAATGCAAAATTTGTTCTATTGAATATAACAGGTATGGTTAAAGAATAAAAATAATCTTGACTTGACATACTTTCTGTGTGATCTTCCTTCCAAGTGTTAGACTGTTATTTAATGTACCTGCGCTTTGATACCGATTGTTATAACTTACAACAATATTGAGAGGGGGCTGAATCAATATCGCATCATATTTCTTAATTTTCTTTCCTTTGCAACAAATTAAAGTTGCTTAGAAGTGATTACTTAATTAGCAGTACATGTAGAACACAAAAAACACATTACACTAGAAATGTTATGTGGAAACCCAATGTGGGAGAAAACCACAAATCATCTTTCTTTATGTTCTTCTGCAAGCACCAACTTACAATTTACAATTATTCATCTTGAAAGGCACCCACCTGTTGCAAATGAGGACACCAATCCTCTTAGGCACCAACCTATCGTAAATGAGGAAACCAATCCTGTCAGGTACAAACCTATCATAAATAATGAGGACACCAATCCTCTCAGGAACCAACTTGTTGTAGATAATGAGGACATCGATCCTCTCAGGCACCAACATGTCGCAAATGAGGACACCAATCCCCGCACGCACCAAACTATCACAAACAATGAGGTACAATAATCCTCTTAGGTACCAACCTATCATAGATAATGAGGACACCAATCCTCTATGAGCTTCAACTCATTGTAGCACCACCCTTCCACCCTGAAACCAGTTTAAGAAATATTTTTACAGAACCGAACTTTTCTCTATGAAAATTTATCTTATAAGTCTCTAGTTCAATTTCTTTAAACAATTAAAAATCCTTTTTCTTCTCTTTTCGTCCACGCATTAATCAAACAGAGCACATCCGAATTATAATTTTTTTGTTTGAGTTCCTCTTCCTATATGTGGACGCATAACAATTACATTGTGGACATATTTTGATGAGATCAAACTCTTATGAGTTACACTTATGTCTAAATAAAGTATGTGGAGGCATCATAGTTACATTGTGGACACATTTTGACCAGAACACACTTCGTTTAGTTACACTTCTGTATAAATAAAGTATGTGAATGCATGATAGTTACATTGTGGAAAAATCTTGACTAGATCAAAATCTTGTTACAACTTGACATTCTTTGACTAAATCAAATAGACTAAATATTACTACAAATGAGGTTCATCTCATCTCCAACAAAAAAACTTAGTCTTATCAAAGAATCTCTTCATGAATGATGCATCAACTCACATTCTGGTCTATAGAGAATCTACTACGCAGATAGAATAGGAGCCAAAACCTCAAGTCACAAGTCTTCATCCTATCGCACTTGCCCTGGAGTGCCTTCATCCCATTGCACTTGCCTTGCAGTGCACTCACCGAGTCGCTTTGTTCATCCCGTCACATTCCACTCTGTTGCTTGTCACATAATATTTATTTAGTTACATTCTATCGTGTCATTTGTTACACTCGCTCAAGGTTCCCTGCAAAGTTTCTTCTACACAATATTCCACACAATTTGTCATATTCCATTCTATCACACTAGTTTCGTCTCGACACACTCCTCTGCACTATTCGTCACACTGGTTCAAAGCACCCTGCATATTTTCTTCTGCACCATTAGCCCTTCTTTGCACCATTGATCCTTTGGTCCTTCAATCCTTCCATGCACTTCTTATGTTTGTTATTGCACTATAACTGACCATGTCCATGACGACTTTGACATCAAAGAAAACATATGTGCAACATGTCTACCAAACTTAACCATGTTCATGGTCATTGTCAAAGTCAACCATTAGAAAACATGGCGATGGTCAACCATTGTGAACCATGGTCATTAATTTATTAATGTATTACTACTTTAATAATGTATTTATTAAGGTATTAATACTTTATTAATGTATTATTTATGTATTACTTTATTAGTGTATTAATATTTTAGAAATTTGTTAATTAGTAATGCATTAATGTATTACTTAATTAATACATTACATTATTAATGTATTAATACTTTATTAATGTTTTAATGTATTAATACTTTAATGCTTTAGTAATGTATTTATCAATGTGCTTAATGTATGGAATGTATTTTTTAATGTATTATTTTATTAGTGTATAAATACTTTAGCAATGTATTAATTAATAATTTATTAATTATTTAATACATTACATTATTAATGTATATATTAATTAATAAGTTACATTATACATTAATGTAAATTAATATTTTAATTTATACATTACATTAATGTAATAATGTATTGTTAATGTATTCATACTTTAATAATGTATTACTATTTTATCAATTTGTCTTATTTTATTAGTGTACTAATACTTTATTAATGTTTTAATGCATTAATACTTTAGTAATGTATTAATTAATTAACACATTACAATATACATTAATGTATTAATGTCATCCATAGTCATGGTCAACTATGGTCACGACCACCATGGTCATGGCCAACCATGGTCATCTATGGGAAAAAACTGTCAGTTAACCATTGTCAACCATGGTCAAGGTTAGTGATGCAGGAGCATCACTCTAGCTCAGCCTAAGCGCCAACCAACCAA
The DNA here is from genome assembly GCA_009831015.1 of Picea engelmannii. Lineage (NCBI taxonomy): Eukaryota > Viridiplantae > Streptophyta > Pinopsida > Pinales > Pinaceae > Picea > Picea engelmannii. The sequence continues at coordinate 25,467 of ML855068.1, read as the reverse complement.
CACATTGAGCGTGCATACATGAGGGAGAGAAGAAAAGCCCTCTCGTTTTTCAAAATTTTGAAATCAGATCCCATTTGGGGATTCGTGTTGTAAGGCTCTTAATTCCAACCGCATCTTTTTTCGGGTAGTGGTTGAGGTTTCCGTTAATTGTTACCTGCAGCAAGCCCAAGTCGTAGTCAGGCATGTACACTCCTTTTGTGTAATGTAGCCGTAGAGAGCCGCTCTGTGAGAGCGATGGCTCAAAGATGGTGAGGTGGAGGATAAGCTCGTGAGAGAGCCCTCTTTGTAATTAGGAAGTTTAGAGAGTAGAGAATTAGAGACTCAGATAGAGAGTTAGGAGAGGAGGAGGGATATCAGGTAGAGAGGTCTCAGAAAAAGAGCTCAGACTTGTTAAAGTCCAGCCATTGTAAACATTTTGTACAGACATACAGATTAATAGAAGAACAATTTTTCCTACCGTGAACTGTCTGTGTGTGTTTACTTGTTTTTATGAATTTCTTGTTTTGAATGCATAACAGGTGAAGTAATTGCAGAAGTTTTATTTCTTCCTGTCTTGGAGTTTCTATGTGCAAGGAGTGGACAGAGTCCGCAAGGTGTGCATCAACAGAGGCGAGACCTCCTCAGGAAAGATCAAGAGGGAGAGGATTGGACCTTCACCAGTAGAAGCGCAAGGACTGCACACAAAACAACTCTATTTGGAATTCAGAAGAAGACATAACTACTGAAAGTTCTGTAGAAGCTCTGTCAGGCGGGCATTGAGCGAATGTAGAGGGTACATTGGGGAAAGAACTCTATTTCGAGTTCGACCAGAAAATATAACTACTGAAGGTTTTGTGGAAGCTCTGCCAGGCAGGCATTGAGTAAGTGCACAGAAGAACTCTATTTCGAGTTCAGAAGAAGACAGAGTCACTGAGGACTCTGGAAAACTCTTCCAGGCGGGCATTCAGTTAGTGCAAGCATACACAGAAGGAACTCTTTTGAGTTCAGAGAGGAGAAGTGTCGAAGAGAAGACACTTACAGAGTTACTGAATACTCTGTTTTCTCAACAAGGAGTGCTTGAGCATGAGGTTTCCAAGAGGGCACTCATCTCCATTTGAGGGAGAAGGAAAGGGTTGAGCCCCTTAGAGGTCCAAGTTCTGAAGCTCAAGACGAATAGAAGATTTGTGTGCAAGTACCTTGCAAGGATTGCAGAGGTCGAGAGAAACCCTTTTGAGGTTTCAAAGCAAACAAAGCTTGGGAGGAACAACATTTTCTAGAACACAAGCGAGACCCAAGGTCACGGTGTTCGCAGAGAAAGAAAAGGTCGGGGCATTTGAAGCATCTGAGATCTTCCAAGGAAAAGGAAGAAGTTCAAAGCTCAAGAGGGATATATAGTTGTCGTCAGATCTCGTGCAAAGAACCGACAACCGTCAGATCCGGAGGAAAGCGCACAAAGTTTAACCTCCGGGAGGTGTGCACAAGAGAGAATCATAAACGAACGGCGAAGACACTTCGTAGAGAAGTGTCGAAATCCCGACAACCATTGGATCATGCGTTGAATCTCGGCATTTCAGAGTTCGGGGTTTGGAGTGGATAGAGGTGTGGAACTGCTTGCATCGCGAACTTCCGGTTCGCGAAATCCTGAAATCACGTGGTTGAATTTCGACATTTCGGAGTTCGGGACTTCAAGAAGAAAGGGATTTTGGGATCACTTTCATCGCAAAATTTCAGTTCATGAAATCCCAAAGGAATCCAGACCGTTGGATCTGGAGCGTAGTGGCCTGAGAGCCGTTGGATCAAAGAACAAGAGGGAGGATATGAACCGTCAGATCTAGCACTGAGGTCCGTGAGCCGTTGGATCCAAAGAAGGTGTGCGATGTTTAAACCTCGTCTCAATAGAAGGAAAACAATTCCTTTGACTTCGCAACCTGCGAAGTCCTGAAAGCATCGGGACCATCAATTCGAGGAGGATAGGTATCAAAGATCAAAGTATACCGAGAATTTGGGTATCGGGAGATCGAGGAGGAAGGAGTCGCGAGACAAGAAGTCTCGGCTCCCAAAATCATGAAAGGAGGGATCGCAATTGAACAAGGATCGTCCATTTAAGAAGATCTGGACCGTTGATTGTCCAGTGAAGAATCGACATTTCGGGGTCTGGAAGACTGAAGGACCTAGAATCATCGCAACAGGATTCACAAAAATGTGAATCGCGAAATCCCAAAAGGTGGACCATGGTCACGGGTAGTACTTCGGCATTTCGGGACCCAGGAGATTGAAAGGCCAAGGAACGTTGCAGCTGGAATCACGAAATTTCGAATTGCAAAGTCCCGAAAAGTTCTTGGAGGAATAGCGCCAGATCACATGACTGGTCGTATGGATGGCGACTTAAGCGAGAAGCCATGGAGTTAGACCCTATTTTGGATTTCTCCATTTCGAAGGACAGAAGATAGGGAAGATCTCTTGCATCATGATTCCCTAAATCGTGAAAAGTCGATAAGTGCTTTGACGTAAATCACGTGGTCACAGAACGTGGTCTCAAAGACGGAGGTTAAGGGCCAATACAAAGGCTAAGTACTTTTCGAAATTTCGGCAAATGGGAGTTAGGGAGACAAGAAATTGTAGGACTCGCATACAGGAGTCCCGAAGTCCCGAATTGCGAAAGGTCGAAGTGCGTTGATTACAGAACAGAGAAGATTGTAGAAGAAGAGGCTCGCGCGTAGGTTTTCTCAAGGCCTCTACCAGGAGGAAAAAGGAGACCTGTGGATTCGACTCAAGGGGTTCTAGCAGGAGCCTAAAGAGTCATTTTGGCTCAGAAGTAGATCGATCCAAAGACTGGGAGGTCAGCAGAACCCTGCTAAGGTAGGGGCACTGCATCATGTGGTATCAAAGATGATACTTTCGCTTGTAGATTTTAAGTGAAAGAGAAAGAGAGGAGGCCATTAGTTGTCCACTGAAAACAAACAAAGAAGATACGGTGGGAGAAATTATGATGAAAACATGTGGAATCAGAAGAAGAGATTCATCTGAATGGAGCAGGTGAAAATAGCAGAGTGTTAAATATCTGTGGCGATTGTTGCAAGGTGTGCGACAATCAGTAGACAGCCAGGTGAGCTGCAGGAGGACATGAAGATACTCTCAGTGGCAGAGTAAACAACAGGTTTGGCAAGAGGGTAGACAGAAACAAGGAAATGGATACTAAAGGCCATGAGCATGGTGGAAGAGGATACCACCAGCAGATGAGTAGAGAAGAGATGGATAAATAAATCGTTGAGATAAGAGCGAGGGTGGAAGAGCTAACACTACGGGTGCAACAAAATGTTGAAGCACGATGGGTATATGAATGTCCCATGAAAACAAAGGTGAAGTGTCCAGTTAAGGAGTTGATGGCCAAAAGACAACAAAGGTTGTTGAAGAAGTGGCTGAGGTATGCTGAAAACCTTAGTAACATAGAACTGGTTTGCATCTGTGAGCTAGAAGTTGGATAAGCACTCATTGATGGGGAAGAGAGATCAGTTTCAGATCTCAAAAACTGCCAGGAGGGAAGGGATGAATTTTCCAATTGCCAAGTGGGCAAGGAGATGAGATCATTGGAGGATCTCATAGACTGTCAGAAGGACAGCATGGGAAATTCATATTGACGAGAGGGAAATGGTATGAGATTGGTTGAAGATCTCATAGACTACCAAGCGGGAAACATAGAACTTCCATACTGCTAGGTGGGAAAGGGGGAGAAAATGATCTCAAGAGTGAGTTCATATCAGCAAGGAGTGCTGATGGAGATGGGACCAGTCAGTCTCATAGACTGCCAGGTGGGTAGCAGGAAATTCCCAGGATGCCAGGTGGGCAAGGGGGAAAAGATGAGGCTATGTGAAATTCTCGTGAACTCAAAGGAGAGTTCAGGTCCGCAAGGAGTGTTGACAGGAGAATATCAAGAGAACATTCTGATCATTGGAGGAATTGAGGTATTCCTACCAGGCAACCTAGTTGAGGCTAGAATATGCATTGTAGAAACAACAACAGAAGGAGGAAAACCAACAGAGACTGTCATGGAGGAAGAAGTGGATCAGACACTGATGTTTTCCCCAATAGAAGAGGAGAATACAAATAAGATGATCACTCCATGGGAGATGTAGTTGGAGATGTTAGAGGTTTGGTTGAACCATCCAAAGACAATAGATGACTGTCATGAGAAAATAGTCATGCAAATACTAGTAGAGGATCATTCCGAGGAATCACTCAGAATTTTCATCCAGGGAACTGAACAGATTATGACTACAGTGCCAAGGCATGCAAAAGAAGGTGGAGGAGCATACTAGCCTGGGAAGCAGCTGGAAGAAGTTGGACTTGAGCCAACACATAGAGAAATGGCAACAGCAGAACCACCACAGGAAGAAGATGAACAACAGTTCAGTGAGGAGACTGTAGAGATGGAATCTGCAGCAGCGTGGCTAGCTAGTGCCACATAAGAGGAAAAAAATAGGGGGGATCATGATGATCTACCCACTAAGATGAGACAATTGTAGCAAAGGAGACTGCATACAGAGAATCAACCATGGGAGGAGCTAGATGAGGTGATAGAAGAGATCAGAAGGATGATGTTGAATTCAACAGTAAAGACTGCCAGCAATGAGAGGCTGAGTAGAAGGGAGTCTACAAGAGAAACAAAGAAGCAACAATAGCAACAAAAAAATAGAGGCGTATATGGACATCTCCAAAAAGCAGTTTGGGATCCAGGTGGATTTCAACAGAGATGCAGAGGAGCTCATGATCAGGAGATCATGATTTTTCTAGCTGAGGAGTATGATGTAGGAGCATCACTCCATCTCATCCTAAGTGCCATATAGCCGGCACATTCAACATGCATACATGAGGGAGAGAGGCAAAGCCCTCTCATTTTTCAAAAGTTTGAAATCAGATCTCATTTGGGGATTCATGTTGTAAGGCTCTTAATGCCAAGTCATATATTTTTTCAGGTAGTGGTTGAGGTTTTCGTTAATGGTTACCTGTAGCAAGCCCAGGTCGTAGTTAGGCCTAGACACTCCTTTTGTGTAATGTAGCCATAGAGAGTTTCTCTATGCGAGAGATGGCTCAGAGATGGTGAGGTGGAGGATAAGCTCATGAGAGAGCCCTCTTTGTAATTAGGAAGTTTAGAGAGTAGAGAATTAGAGACTCAGATAGAGAGTTAGGAGAGGAGGAGGGATCTCAGGTAGAGAGGTCTCAGGAAAAGAGCTGAGACTTGTTATAGTCCAGCCATTGTAAACATTTTGTACATACATACAGATTAATAGAAGAGTAGATTTTCCTGTCGTGAATTGTCTGTGTGTCTTTACTTGTTTTTATGGATTTCTTGTTTTGAATGCATAACTGGTGAAGTAATTATAGAATTTCGATTTCTTCCTGCCTTGGAGTTTCCAAGTGCAAGGAGTGCACGGAGTCCGCAAGGTGTGCGTTGACAGAGGCGAGACCGCCTCAGGAAATCTCAAGAGGGAGAGCATTGGACCTTCACCAACAGAAGTGCAAGGAGTGCACAAGAAAGAACTCTATTTTGAGTTCAGAAGAAGACATAACTAGTCAAAGTTCTGTAGAAGCTCTCCTAGGCGGGCATTGAGCGAATGCACAGGGTTCATTGGGGAAAGAACTTTGTTTCGAGTTCGACCAGAAAACAGAACTACTGAAGGTTCTGTAAGTGCACAGAGTGCACAGAAGAATGCTATTTCAAGTTCAGAAGAAGACAAAGTCACTGAGGACTCTGGAGAACTCTGCCAGGTGGGCATTGAATTAGTGCAAGCGTGCACAGAAGGAACTCTTTCGAGTTCAGAGAGGAGAAGTGTCGAAGAGAAGACACTTACAAAGTTGTTGAATACTCTATTTTCCCAGCAAGGAGTTCTTGAGCAGGATGTTTCCAAGAGGGCACCCATCTCCATTTGAGGGAGAAGGCAAGGGTTGAGTCCTGTAGAGGTTTGAGTTCTAAAGCGCAGGACGAATATCACAGTTATGTGCAAGTACCCTGCAAGGAGTGCAGAGGTCGAGAGAAACCCTTTGAGGTTTTAGAGAAAACAAAGCTCAAGAGGAACATCGTTTTCTAGAATGCAGGCGAGACCCAAGGTCATGGGGTTCACAGAGAAAGAAAAGGTTGGGGTCTTTGAACCGTCTGAGATCTTACAAGGAAAAGGAAGAAGCGAAAATCTCAAGAGGGAGCTACAACTGTCATCAGATCTCATGCAGAGAATTGACAACAATCGGATCCAGAGGAAAGCGCACATAGTTTAACCTTCAGGAGGTGTGCACAGGACAGCAGTAGAAACGGACGGCGGAGACACTTCGTAGAAAAGTGCCGAAATCCCTACAATCATTGGATCAGGCATTGAATCTCAACATTTCAGAGTTCGGGGTTTGGAGAAAACAGAGGTGTGGAACCACTTGCATCGCAAACTTCTGGTTCACGAAATCCTGAAATCGTATGGTTGAATTTCAAAATTTCAGAGTTTAGGACTTGGAGCAGCAAGGGATTTTGGGATCACTTGCATCGCGAACTTCTAGTTCACGAAATCTTGAAGGAATCCAGGACGTTGGATATGGAGCGCGGTGGCTTGAGAGCCGTTGGATCAAAGAACAGGAGGGAGGATCTGAACCGTCAAATCTAGCACTGAGGTCCGTGAGCCGTCGGATCTAGAGAAGGTACGTGAGGTTTAAACCTCGTCTCAGCAGAAGGAAACGGAGTCCTTCTACTTTGCAACCTGTGAAGTCCTGAAATCATCTTGATCGTCCATTTGGGGAGGACAGGTGTCAAAGATCAAAGTCTATCGGGAATTCAGGTACCAGGAGATCGAGGAGGAAGGAGTCACGAGACAAGAAGTCTCAGCTCCCAAAATCGCGAAAGGAGGGATCGCGATTGAACAAGGATCGTCTATTCAGGCAGATCTGGACCATTGATTATCTAGGGGAGAATCGAAATTTCGGGGTTCGGAAGACTGAAGGACCTGGAATCTTCGCAGCTGGATTCGCGAAATCACGAATCGTGAAATCCCAAAAGGTGGACCATGGTCACGGGAAATACTTTGGCATTTCGGGACTCGAGAGATTGAAAGGTCAAGGAGCGTTTCAACTGGAGTCACGAAATCCCAAATCGCGAAGTCCCGAAAAGCGATTAGAGGAATAGCACCAGATCATGGGACTAGTCGTATGGACAACAACTTATAAGAGGTGTCGTGGAGATAGATCCTATTTTGGGTTTTAGCTTTTCGGAGGACAGAAGATTGGGAGGATCGCTTGCATCATGATCCCCTGAATCACGAAAAGCCGATAAGCGCTTTGGCGTAAAGTGCGTGGTCACAGGACATGGTCACGTAGACAGAGGCTAAGGGCCAATACAGAGGCTAAGTCATTTTCATCGTTTCGGCAACCGGGAGTTGGGGAGACAAGAAATTGGAGGACTTGCATACAGGAGTCCTGAAGTCCTGAAATGCAAAAGGCCGAAGTGCGTTGATTTCAGAACATAGAAGAGCGTCGAAGAAGAGGCATGCGCGCAGGTTTTCTCAAGGCTTGTGCCAGGAGGAAAATGGGGACCTATGGATTCGACTCAAGGGGTTCCAGCAGGAGCCCGAATAGCCATTTCGGCTCAGAAGTAGATCGATCTAGAGATCGGGAGGTCAGCAGAACCCTGCTCAGATAAGGGCACTGCGTCAGTTAGTGAAAGTCAACCATAGTGAACCATGGTGAAAGTCTATTGAAGTCAACCATAGTCATGGTCAACCATAATTAAACATATCAACCATAGTGAACCTTTCTTTCCCAAAGTCAACCATATTCATGGTCAACCATAGTAATTTTCAATTAGTGTATTAATATTTTAATACTGTATAATGTATTAATGTATCACTATTTTAATAATATATTTATTAATGTATTAATACTTTAATAATGTATTTATTAATGCATTATTACTTTAATAATGTATTATTAATCTATTACTTTGTTATTATATTAATACTTTAGCAATGTATTAATGTATTAATCCTTTAATAATGTATTACTGTATTACTGTATTAATATTTTAGCAATGTATTAATGTAATAATTAATTAATACATTACATTATTAATGTATCAATCATTTAATATGTTACATTATACACTAACTTAAATAATTGGGGAATACAAGAAGAAACCATCATGTAGAATATCGATAATATTACAAATATTATCACTTATAAATTTAAGGAGAATATGTGGTGTGATAAAGAATTAGTGGGTAAAAGGAAATTAAGATATTGGTCAAGCCTAATTTATAAGATAAAAAATTACCTCTCAATTTTGAAAATTGAAAATAAGAAAATCAACATTGGTAAAATAAGAACAAACTCCCACAAGGTACACAGTGAAACTGGGCATTGGAGAACTCCCAAAACACCCTCGGATGAGAGAATTTGTTACCTTTGTGACACTAAGTAGAAGATGAAAATCACTTCCTATTGGATTTCCCTCCCGATACCCATATTAGATCCCAATTTAAAAATATCTCTCACATTATGGACCTTCCTAGTCCTCCTAAGTCGTCAAAACTATGGTGTTCTTAGAAAGCTTCTCTCAATGTTTTTTTATCATAGAAATACAATTTTAGTGAAATTGAAGTAATATTCTACCTTATTAAGGTCCAATAGACTAATTGGTCTCCATGAATGTTAATAATCATCATCATCAATACTTTAATTTCACCTTGTTAATCATCATCATCGACAAGGACCTTGTTCACTTCCAATGTGAAACGTTTGACATGGATGAAGCCTTCGGACCTTCAGGGTGAGTTGCAATGGTTCCTCTCTAGAGAGTGTTGTCATAGGAAATCACTCCCCTGATCTCCATGAGATTGATTAGTCACTTGAGGGAGGTAACATAGTTCTCTTTGTCCACGTCCATGAATACAAAATCAAACGACCCACTCATATCCCACAATAACACACACCCACTCAATTTATTAGTGTTAAATATTTCATCCACAAACCATCAAACTTTCCATATTACAAAAATTCTATTATCCTTCATATTACATACATTTTTAAGCATTTCATCCAAAAATGGCATAGCATGGCCTTCTCTGAAGTCAATTTTGTGGCGAGCTCCAACTATCTCAATGATAGGTAACCCCATCTCATAAGTTTCTTTCCTTGTGTGTAATTTACCTCAAAATGGAAAAAAAATAAAATTTGCGATGTAAGTTAAGTACTTCTCTTCATGAAATAACCCTCTTATATTAGTCTAATAGTGCAGTAACTTGTCTATGGTTTAAACCCTGCATCCCTATTCATAACAAGTGTCTGTAAAGTTTTAGGTTTAGACACACAAACCTATATTTTCCTTAGACATGGGATTTATGTATTCGCGCATACTGGACAAAATAATATAATATTTAACATAATGAATTTATCTAACGTAAAAGCAAGGGGTGAGAAATTATACACCATTATCGATTAGTATTATAGTCTTGTTGATTGAACAAAATCGGGTTCCTTTAACAACTATGAGTGTCTAGTAACGAGATAACCCTGTCCCTTTTCTTACCGATGTTCAGGTAATGAAACCCCAACTACAATACTGCAGGATAGGAGGTAAACTACAAGTCAGCAGTTAAGAGAATGCGGCCTCACTAGTCACGTCATAAAGGAGTCAAGTTAACTACACATTTGATGCATAGCCTCGGTGGAAAGGTATAACTGTCAACGAGAGTTAAAGCTCTGCATTTGGCCATTAATAAGGTCATGTAGGCACGATTTTTGATGGCCCTTTCCGATTCCTTTCTAGTCAAAACACGCCAACTTGAAACCCATCACATGGCCCCAAGAACCCCTGTACTTCCAACATTAATTTACTCTCGTAAGGTCTCTTCCTAGGGTTAAACAAACCTTCCTTTGTCATTCTTAGATTCTCTAAATGGACCTGTGTATCACTATCTTCAGCAACGAGTCTGTTGACTAGGGTCGTGTCCTAGAGGCAGGCAACGAAGTCCATCTTACTGGTAAGGATTTTTATGTCGAAACAAAGCTTGAATAATAGGGTCATTCAAGGAAATGCTACAGCGAAAACGATGTTCTATATCTTCTCTTGCACATATTTAATTTAAGGTTTTCCTTTATCGTTATCTTCAACGATTTTCTTAGCCTTTCGTAGATAAGTCTCTGAAGTCTGATGTAAGCTTTTGTCCTTCGAATTATATTACATTCACCCTTGGAAAATACTTCATTGGTTCAAATCTTTTGGTTTGAGGCTTGGGGTATTAAAACAGGATTATTGTCCTTATCGATTCTAAGATTTACGTAAGCCTTCAGGGTTTAGTGCTAGGTTGTTTTTTTTTGGTAAATAGAACTAGCTTAAAAAAAAATACCTTGGTTATTTGTTTCAATATTTATTAACCACTTAGCTACAAAATCGACATTTCTAGTAATGTTTACACAAGGTCTTCGTCTATCTGTATTGGTAGTTACTTAGCCTATGTTTGTTTCCATCTGTCCATAAATCAACTTGTTAATTGATTGCGTAAATAATTTTGGAACACGACTAAACTAGTACGATCTCGTCCCAAATTGGAGTTTTAGCCTGTACAGATTGGGACTGTAAGACCTTTTGAATTTTCTAGTCTAAGTACAGAACTGTACAATTGTAGTGGTCACATTCGATATAGACTACGGTCACGAACCCCAACTGGGCCGTTCGCATGTACATTCACAGGAAACAAAATTATAATCTTACTACATACAGTAAGTATTCCTACAATCGGATCCCTTATTTTTGTACAAAGGTTAAACGATCGAACATCATGAATTAGATTCTATCTTACTATTGTCGAGTCCTTATTCTCGTTGAGTATATTTCTTCTGTATTGTATTAATAGAGTAGCGGTCTTATTTAATTTCATTTGGTTCTATAATAGGGTTTTAAGGAGAATTTCTGACTCTTCGATTTAATAATTTCCTTTAAACAGGAGGCAGGAGGTTACCTATTGGCAATGTTTGTTTGTTCAAGTTCTATGACAACGAATCTCTGTATAAGTGGGGTTTTCTTAAGAAACCCTTGGATCTTCATTTAATAAGACCTATATATTGATCTAACTATAACCATGTCGATGTATTTTGTATATAAATATATGTATGAGCTTATAAGAAAAAAGTGGAAGGACTTACTCCACTTCAAAATTATTCACAGATAGGTGCATCTAAAATTGAAACTTCAGAAATATGCATACATTTGTAGATCGATATGTTCCTTCAAGTTCATTTACACCTAGATGGGTTTTGCCTAGAATTTTAGTTTCCAGAAGGAACTGTCCCAGAATTGGTCTTTAATTGTGAACTTCATACAACAAACACATGTTACCCATGGAAAATTAATTTCAACTTAACATAAATAGATGTGTAATAATAGATATACCAAAATCATTCAGGACACAGAAGGAGAATAGTTAACATATCTGAACCAATTCGCGGGAAGCCAAAGGGAACAACCATGTTCCTCCCAACCGTAGAACAGGGCAGCCAAACTCACTTGCCCAATTCACCAGCTAGCCTGACCATGAATCCATGAGACCAAACTTGGAAACTCCTCCTCAACAATGTCCTTCAATTCCAGTAGATTCCTCTTGCCTCACACTCACTCAGTAGTGTTCATAACAGCAAGTAAAAATCAATAGTCTCTTTCCCAGCATACTTGGCAATGTCCTACCTCCTCACATATTTTATTTATCAATTTGCCTAGGTCTTTTTCCCTCCCTTGGGAATTTTCGCAGCTTTCTAAATCCTTGATTTTTAGGGATTTCCAATGGCCAAATCATTGATTTGCCACTTGTAACAATCAACCTAGAGGTAGTTCCAACATGTTCCCCACTCATGGAGTCATTGTCAACTGATTTTAACATGGTTGTTCCATTTGTCCTCCTGCAATCAATATAAAATATTTTGTTTTCATACAAGTGTCATAGTCAAATAGTTAGTTGGGTTAAATAAGATCCCTGCCCAACAATCATAATAATTAATTACAATTATAAAATTCGAAATTTGGAATTGCCATAAATGGAAAAAAAATTCCAATTTCGAATTTACTAAAAACAGAATAATTTTCCAACAAATTTAAATTTTGAAAATACTTTAGGGTAAAATCATGAAGATGGGTAACACTTTTGCTTGTTTTATGACAAAAAAAACTGTATTTTCACAAGTTCTTCAACTTACGGCATACAAAAATATTTTTTTTACTTAGAATTTCACTTTATAGTAAAAACAAAATTTGTGAATAATTTTTTTATATTTCTAATGACTATTTTTCAGTTTTTTTTATCAAGATTTGATATGTCAATTTGACAATTGTTTAACAGTGTGTTCGTTAAACATGAAAGGAATGATAATGAGTTATTGTTTTCCACAACAATGTATCTATTATTAAACTTATGTTTTGAAGAAATGAAATATACTGCAACAATCTACAAAGACTCTATTTTATTATGACTATAATTTTGAATCTAACAGATGAATATTATAATTTCTGGAATTTTTTTGAAGTTGACCAACATGAAAACGTTGCAGATTTTAAACACGTGTTTTTCTACACGTTGTATCTATCTTAATTTTTAC
>ML855066.1:0-15071 GCA_009831015.1 Picea engelmannii | reverse complement strand
GCACCAACTAGAAGGAAGCACCAACTCCCCGGTTTCTCTAGCACCAACTAGAAGGAAGCAACAACTCCCTGGTTTCTCTAGCACCAACTAGAAGGAAGCTACAACTCCCTGTGTTCAAGCACCCACTTGAACCTCTGAGGACACCAGTCCTCCCTACCACCTCCCTACCACCCTGGATTATCAATATGTGTTACTGAAACTTATTACAGTGATATAATGTTTAACAACATCTTACCAGTCTCATCACTATTCTGCAAGATTTTCGCTGCTCTGTCTGCCTCACTGTCTTCCTGCATGCATCCGCTACCCATTCTGTTCTTCTGCCTTTTGTTCTCTATATGTCATTCCCATTCAATGCACCTTTTGTTTCCTGTACCTTTCAGTTGTTGCACCACCCCTTTACTTCTTCACACATGCATTACTTCACCTCGGCAACAACAACCTCATCACTTCTATGTACTATGTCCTTATAGCTTCTGTGCACCTTGTGCATGCCCTGTACGCCATGCCTTAGCCTGCTCACACCGCGTTAATCTCTTCCACATCTCGAGTGATCTGTCTGATCATCATGGTAACCCTTCAGCTTCTCTGGCGGTTTGCCCACACATTCAACATCACTGGATGTCATGCTGAGATTCCTCAGCCTCTCTGGTAGTCGATACTCTTCGTCTTCTCTAGCATAGTTGAGCTTATACTTTATGCTTCAGTTACAAACTTCAACACTCATCCACTTGTCAGTCCCTCTAAGAATCATCTTCATTCACTGGAAGAAGCTTGGACACCCTTCAGCTCCTCTGGCGATCACACATAGGTCTCTTCAAATCCTTTGGTAGAGAGCATCAATGGTTTCCAGTAGTTAGATTGGGAGGAGCAACATTAGCCCTCTGATCGTGCCCAAAATCCCCTGCACCATTGGATTGACTTCATGTGATCTTGCGTTTATTTCACCAATTCGCATTTCATTATTTTGAGATCCCTGGGGTAAAGATTTGTTACACTCCATGTCCTGATCCCCGAAACTCCGAAAAGGATCTTGTCTATACTAGCTCCTTCTCCCACTAGACCACAGGCGGTGACCACCGGCTAGTTCAAAACTATATATCACAAATTCACATTTTGGGATTTCAGCATTTCTGTGGTGAAGTGTTGTTGACACCTCCAAGTTCCGGTATCTGAAACTACGAAATGGAGTCGGATCAAAGGTTCATACTTCTGAGTTTCTCTTTTCGATGAATTGACATTTTGCAACTTCGGGTTTCGTGATTTCAGGACTCCTGAGATGAAGAGTCTTCACTCTTGACTCCTCCAACTCCCGGTCTCCAAAACTCTGGTATGGATTCTTTATCATTTCGTGACTTCGGGTTTCGTGATTTCGACGTTTTTTCCTTTCGATTCATCGTGACTCCAACATTATCAAATTCATGATCACAAAATCTCCAAAGTGATCGGACGGTTCACATAACCCACTGAGATGGACGGTTGACGGGATTTCGATGTTTTTCCCTTCAAGTTTTTCGAGACTCACAATGGTCCCTTTCGGCATTTCGGAGTTCGAGACATCGTGATGGTGGAGATTTTTCTTGTTGTGTAAAACCCCAAAATAGAAAGTTCCGATGTGATGTAAACCTGTTGACGTCATACGTGGATTGACACGTGTTGAATAGCTGCCATGTGTCACTCTGATTCATGACTTACATGTGCCCGAAATGTTGAATCAACTTGACACTTGTCATTCCCTGATTGTGCCACGTGTCCTTAGCTGACGTGGTTTGTTGATGTGTCTGTTTCAGGATTTCATATTTCGGCACTTCGAGACTCAAGATGATGAGAGTCTATGACTTCTCCATTTCTCGGTAACTGAAATCCTAGTATGATGTGCATGCTTCTGGAATTTTGACATTTCGATTTTTGGCACTTTGGGACTCCTGATGACGAAGGATCCTTGTCGCTCCATCTCCCGGTAACCGAAATCCCGATATTCAACATTCCAAGTGATGTGCCTTTTTGGGTTTTTGCATTTCAGCATTTCGGGACTCCTGATGTTGAGAGTCTCTGACTTCTCCATCTCCCGGTATCCGAAATCTCGGTAGTCGAAAACTCCGAAATGAATTTTGACCAAAACTTTGATCATGCTATTCAATCATCATTGCGCTGCTGGTCTTCCTTGCCTGCTTGTTTTCCATCAAATGAACAAGCATACCTTCATACTGCGTCCGACTCTGTGCTAACTCCTCCTGAGCTTACTTTGTTCCTATTTTGTTGTCGATGCATACTCTCATCTTGTCAAACCATCATCGTTGTTGTACTTTCCATCAATGACAAGCATACACTGTCTGTAAAACATGCCAACAGTAGAGGCAGGGGTGGTTGTAGGACTCAGATGTCTGCAACCTTAGCTGGGACACCGATCTGTGATTATATCTTTTATAGGGCACTTAGCATAGATCATTCATCAATATTTAACACTTATGGTACTTCGAAAATAGCATAGAGCATCGTAGTGAATAATTATACTAAAGATGATTCAATACTTAGCCACAGAAATATAGATTAGATTCAACAGATCAAGCACTAAGAATCTTATATATCAGATCTAACATTCATTCATATATCATAAGCACAGAGCATAACTAGATCTATTTAATCACATCAAGCACTTAGCCAAGAAGGAGATAAACACATTAGATCGAAGCACAAAGAACAATACACAAAGTTACCGTGGTTCACCCCCACCCTGGGGCTATGTCGAAAAAGTATTCTTCTTTATATTATCTCGGCCAAGGAGTTACAACACAGAGCTTCAGTGACCCTTACTTCGCACAGGACAGAAGATCTGCATAACTCGCTAGATCCTTCTTCCTTGCACTTCCGCACAAAGCTACAACAACTTGCACTTAGCTTTTCAATCTCCTTGCAATCATGCACAGAGCACTTGCAATATACATCCAATCACACAGATCCAGCTACTAACACTAAGCCTTTAGCTATACATCACATAGACGTACTACTCTCCTCTACTTACATTGCTTAAGTATCTATTTATAGATTACAAAATGGGGCTAAGTGTGGGTAAACCCATGGGCCGACATCCCTTTCCCTTTACATCAACCCAAAACCCTAAAAGGGACCCAAAAATAGGTCTTGCTTCCCTAATTTCTACTTCACGTTGTGATCCATCTTTGGCAAGTTGTCGCAGTCCCAAAAATGGTCAAATATGACCAAGTATTCTTCAAAACTTGCTCAAGGGCCAACATGAAGTCTGGGATATGATTGAAAGTTTCTTATTGGCTTTTAATATCTCATTTGTTCCAAGAGAGGAAAACAATATGGCAGATTCCTTGGTTGTCTCAACAAGTAATTTTAAAGTCACTTTGCCCCCCAAACTCAAGTATGATGTGGAAGTAAAGTATAGACTCTCTATTCCTAACAATGTCAAACAATGGAAGGTATTTGAGGATGATATTGAGATAAAAAAGTTTCTTGAGACTGTGGATGAATTTTCTGATTCACATATTGATCAGGATTAGGATTTTGAAGAAATCCCTCATGCTGATGTTTTTATTAATAAAATTGTTGACCATCATATTGTTTTGTTGCCTAGTAACCATATTCCAAAGGGACTAGTCCCTTTGGAGAGATTGTTTGACATAAATGATGTTGTTGTAAAGGTTAAAGGTTCGAATGAAAATGATGATGTGATTGAATGCAATTTGGGAACAGAGGAAGTCCCAAAATATGTCAAATTGTCTAGTAGTTTGTCAAAGGAGCAAAGGGTTGAGTATGTCAATCTTTTGAGGGAATTTGCTGATGTTTTTTTATTGGAAATATGAAGACTTAAGAACATATGACACAAACATCATGGAACACAAAATCCCTTTGAAAGAAGAGGACAAACCTTTCAGGAAGAAACTCAGACAGATAAACCCCATGCTGCTACCTATTATGGAAAGGGAAGTAAAGAAGCTATTGGATGACCAGATCATCATTCTTTTGAGATATTCATAATGGGTGGCTAATATGGTGCCTGTGAGGAAGAAAAATAGGGAAATCAGGTTATGTGTTTATTTCATAAATTTGAACAGAAGATCCAAAAATGATAACTACCCCTTGCTGAAGATGGAGCACATTTTGCAGAGAGTGATTGGTTCATCCAGGATGTCTATGATTGATGGCTTCTCTGGCTACAATCAGATCTTTGTCATGCCTAAATATAGAGAGAAGAAAACTTTCACCGCTCCTTGGGGCACATTCATGTATGATCAAATGCCCTTTGGATTGATTAATGCAGGAGCAACCTTCCAACGATCCATGGACATTGCATTCATTCGGGAAAGGGAAAAATTTGTAGTCATCTATCTAGATGACATTACAGTATTCTCAAGGTCCGATAAATACCATTTTCATCATCTGAAGAAAGTATTATTGAAGTGCAGAAGGTTTGGTCTCTCCCTCAATCCCAAGAAATCCTTGTTTTCTATGGAAGAGGGTAAATTATTGGGGCATATTGTGTCAGTAGAAGGAGTAAGAATTGATCCAAGCTGAGTAGAGGCCATCCATGCATTATCTTTTCCCATATCTAAGAAAGAAGTTCAATATTTCTTGGGTAAAATCAACTTTCTAAGGAGGTTCACTTCTAATTTTGCTGAGTTCGTTAAGAACATTACAACCATGCTTAAAAAAGGGAACGAAGTGAAGTGGACTATTGAGTCCATAAATTATTTCGACCAAATCAAGAGGGATTTGACTGAAGCACTTGTGCTCATCATCCCTGACTATTCTAAGGAATTTCTGATATTCTCTTTTTCCTCATCGGATACATTGGTTGTTGTTTTGCTACAAAAAAATGCAGAGGGGTCAGAGCAACCTATTTCCATTTTCAACAGAGCATTGAGGGATGCAAAAATGAAGTATGATATCATGGAGAAGTAGGCATATGCTTTGGTCAAATCCCTCAAGGATTTCAGAATCTATGTTCTGCATTCAAAAATTATTGTGTATGCCCCCTCAGCCTCAGTAAAAGAGATCTTGATCTAGCCTGATATAGATGGGAAGAGAAGAAAATGGATTGCCAAAATTCTAGAGTTCGACCTGGAAATAAATCCCACTAAGCTGGTGAAAGGCCAAGGTTTAGCCAGGTTACTGGCTGAATCAAATTGCAAGGATTTAGGGGTTAATTTCATCAACATAGACTTATAAAATCAACAAACTGATATTGTTGATAAAGACTCTCATGTTAGCCTTAACTTAATAGAATGCATCTGGTATAAAGACATCATATATTTTCTGTAGAAGTTGTGGCCTCCTGATGATTTGGACAAGAACAAGGTAAGAAATTTTGAAACTCAAGGAAATCAAATATTGTCTCATTGATAAGGTTTTGTACTGGAAGGATCCTCTGGGGGTTCTGTTAAGATGTCTAGATCCACAAGAGGCCCAAAGAACTATGATTTATTTTCATGACAACTTGTGTGGGGGACATCCTTTTTGGAGGACCACAACTTATAAGATCCTCACAGATGGGTATTTTTGGCCCAACCTTTTTAATGATGTTTGTCCAAAGGTTAGAGGTTGTGTCAAGTGTCAAAATTTTGCTGGAAAGCAACAAATCAAATATTTTCCTTTGAAACATGTAATGGTTTCTGGACCTTTTCAGCAATCGGGTCTTGACTTCATTGGAGAGATCCACCCAGCCTTAAGTGGTCAGCACAGGTGGATTTTGACTGCCACTGATTATTTCACCAAATGGATAGAATCCATCCCTACAAGGAACGTCTTCCACAAGATAATCATTAGCTTCCTTGAAGATATCATGTCCTGATTTGGCTGTCCAAGAAGGATTGTTACTAAAAATGATACCTCCTTCAAAGATGAATCATTAATCAATTCTGTGAGCAGTATGGGATTACATTAATCCATTCTACTCCATACTACCCTCAGGGAAATGGTTTGGTAGATTCCTCTAACAAAAGCCTCATAAATATCATCAAGAAATTGTTAGAAGACAACAAGAAAGCTTGGGACTCAAAGCTGAAATTTGCATTATGGGCTGACAGAGTTACAACCAAAAGGTCACTTGGCATTTCCCATTTTCATCTTGTGTATGGGGTTGAGGCTATTTTTCCTCCCCATATTTCCTTGACTATGGAAAAATTCATCCAAGACTACCAAGGAGAACCTGATGATATGGTCAAGAGGATACTCCAGCTGGTAGAAGTACAATAGATTAGGGAGCAACTGCTTGACAAAGCACATGATCATCAATAGAAAATAAAACAAGCCTTTAACAAGAAGGCAAGAAAGGAATATTTTCAGCTGGGGGATTTGTTGCTCAAGTGGGATGCCCCCAAGCAAGAAAAAGGCAAACATGGTAAATTTGAAGCCTTATGGATTGGTCCTTTCAAGATTTCTGAGGTATTTTCAAATAACACTTATAAATTGAAGAACTTGGAGGATTATGAAGTTTTTGGTGGCTGTGTCAATGGGCACTTTCTAAAAAAGTATTTTGTTTAAGCCGTGATTGGCATTCCACCATTGTAATTACCACTTCCTTGTTATTTCTATTTGAATAAGAGACTCCATAACCCAAAGATAAGGAATTGAAACTACGTGTTCTTGGCAACTCATAGGGAGCATGCCATCCCCTGTGGAGCTAATGTTATCACATGAGGTTGTTAAGGGTCGTATGTGATTTTTGTTAATACCCATGTATGTACCCTCGTGTCATATCTCTCTCTCTTTTCCCCATCACCAAGTCCTAGGATATTTCCCTCTGACTGATAAATTCATTTCCCCCCTTTGTTGACGACTTGGTTTCCCTTGGTGTCTTGCTCGACCAAGTCCCGACCCAAATATTTTATGTTTTTCTCGAAGAAGGATGAGCACTCATCATCATTTTGTCTTGAATTACTGGTCATTTTTTTTCCTGAGCCCACATCAAGTCATCCAATTCCTTATTTACACAGGAAACATCCATGGGCACAAGGCCCAACACTCAAAGCAGTCTATTGCGGGCTCGAAGCAAGCAAGCAGACATGCTCGATTTTCAACGGCGGAGATCCCATGAATAGTTCAGACCAGTGGCTCTCGGGTGATTGATATTTCGAAGTAGTGCAAGGATTAATGACTAGACAGAGGAGTTGAAGTCCCGAAGTAAATCTGAGCCATTGAAGGCTGAGGACACGTGGAGGCAGATCCCTCACTTCGAAAGATTTACTTCAAAGGATTGTAAGAGTTGTGCATTGAAAAGTCCCGAAGAGTCGAAGCCCAAACTCCCAAAATAAATCTCAGCCATCCAAATCAAGAGGACATGCATTACCAGATCTCACACTTCAGAAATTCGACACTTCAGAGGATTGCACGAGCAAGAAGAAGAAAAATCTCGAAGCCCAAACTCTCGAAGTAATATTGACTGTCCAGATCTAAAGGAAATGTGGATGCAGATACCTCACTTCATAAGATTTACTTCAGAGGATTGGAAGAGATGTGCATTGAAAAGTCCTGAAGAACCGAATCCTGATCTCTTGAAATAAATCTCGGCCATCCAAATCAAGAGGACACGCATCGCCAGATATCACACTTCAAAAATTTGGCACTTCGGCGGATTGTAAGAGCTATGTACTGAAAATATCGGAAGCCTGAACTCCCGAAGTAATTGTAAGTCGTTGATCTTCGCAGCAGGAAGCAGGGTCTATCCAAGAGCGGCACGTGGCAACAAATTTGGGGCTTTCCCAGATCATAGATTGCGATCATATCAACTAATCGCATGTATTCGACATGTCAAAATTGAACGAGAATTAGTAGCCAGGAAGAAGCCCCAGAGTTTCATATCAAGTGCCACACATCCTTCTCCATTGGACGATCATGATTTACTTCGAGACTTCAAGAGTTTTTCCTTCAAGATTTTCGACTTCCCCGTTCCTGTTTTCCTCTGAAGTAATTTCTCTCGAAGTCCACAAATCTATGTCGTGCGTCCCCCTCAGATCAACGGTCATGTTTTTTTTCCAAACTTCATCATTATTTTCAAATCGCCATGTCACCCCTCCATCCGGGACATGTCAACATAATGACATCAGTTCGCCCCATCATCTACAGGAATTCATCCTCTAGGACGTGTTCTTGTTCAAGAGCCAAGGTAGTGCCCTCCCTAAAGCACGATTTTAATGGATACTAAATTTGGTGGGTGGATAATATTTAGTGGTGGTGCTAGATTTGGAAGGTGCGCCTAGATCGCAGATGAAAACCATGTTTCATTGCGGGGATGCAACATGCTTGAAGGATAAAATTCTTGAGTGGTCCCACAATTGAAACCATGGTATATCGAAAGAGCTATGTGGAAGAAGGTGGTGGATTGCAGGCTCAAAAGAGGTGTGAATCCAAATTTCTTTTGACGACCCCAAAATCACGTGCTCATATAGCATCAAATATGAGAGTAATGTGTGGCATCCCCCTAGTCATTAAGCCTCATCCCGATCCCGATGAAGGATTAGTTAATGAAAAAGGAGTGGTGGTTGAAACCTTGAATCACTCCATAAATAGAAGGCATGGAGGGTTTGGCCGTGGAGATAGATATGTCAACCCGAGGTACCACGGTGGACGAGTTTTCCTACAGGCCCATGCTGAGATGAATTTGCGTTTGACAAGAGGATACACGCACAGTCTGACAGAAGAAGGAGCAAATGAAAGGGTTTGAATGGAATGGCCAGATCACACTTTGGGTAGTCGTGGACTAATCTGAGTATAAATAGATTAGTTCAATTTTTTGTTAAGGTCGTCAACTGGTTGATCCGAGCTCCCTACTATGTAATTTTGATGCCATAACTGTTCTCTGGTTATGTATCAAATTTGAGACTTTCGCATTAATAGAAGTCAATTTATTTCATCTCTTTGTTTAAACTGTGCTGAAACACTCGGGCATGGAGGATCCAGTTGAGGTTTGTGGTTCTATTGTAATGTAGGTTTGATTACAATAGTATTGTGACCAGTTTTAGTTAGCTTTCCTTGTTACCTTATTTCCCCTTCTGCTTAAAGGCTTGGGCATGGAGTATCTAGTTGAGTTGTTGTAGTTGCATGGTAATGTAGGTTTTATTATTATGTTGCTGTGACATATTTCAGTGTCTGAAACTTGAGTTCAAGAATGCTCTTGAGCCTGATTTTTTCTTCACCAAGCTGCTTGAAATCTAGATGCCCATAGCAGTTTTGTTCACGTCTCTCACTAAGTCTTCCTTCTTCTCACACTTAAACTCAAATCACTGACTGGATTTAATGAGGACCTCACTTCCTTGTGCATTGCTTGTCCAGTTTCTGTGATTAAAATCATTCTTGTACTGAGTTTTGTCCATTTGACCTCCACTCATAAAACCAACATCCAAATTTTTTTTTGATGGGTATTGGACTTATCCTCTTGCAATCTGAGGGTGACTCTCAGTGCTAACACTTAGGTCTTGAAATTTGGGAGAGCCCAAAGAATATATTCCTTAACCAATGGAAGTATGCAGTTGAAATAATGAAGATATTTGACATGTTGGAATGTAAATCCATGACCACATCCATGGAAACGAATTTGAATCTCCTGGTTGATACTTCATCAGAGTTGGTTGATGCTACTCTATACAGATAGATTATTAGTTCGTTGGTGTATCTGATGAATACCAAGCCAGATATATGCTTTGTTGTGAACACCTTGAGTCAATATCTAGTGGATCCTAGACGTGTTCACCTTGTAGCTGCAAAGCAAGTGATGAGATACCTTAAGGGTACATTGGTTTATGGTCTCTGTTATACTGGAGATCACGACTTTAGAATGTATGTTTATACTGATTCACATTGGGCTGGAAGTTCTTCAGACAGGAAGAGCACTTCATGATGTTGTTTCAGTTTGGGGTCATTCATGACTTCATGGCAAAGCATGAAGCAATCCAGTATTTCTCTCAGCACGATAAAAGCAGAGTACATTGCAGCATGTTTCACCACTTGTGAAGCCATATGGCTTCAGAATTTGTTGACAGGTGTGTTCGATCTGGAGATGAAATCGACCATGATCCTATGTGATAACTAGAGTTTTATAAAGATGATGGAGAACCTAGTGTTCCATGATAAGTCGAAGCACATAGAGATCTGGTATAACTATATTCTTGATATGGTACATATAGGAGATGTAAAGATCCAATATGTTGGAATAGATGAGTAGGTTGCAGATGTGTTGACCAAGCCTATGTCTCGTGTGAAGTTTGAATACTTCTGAGAGAAGATTGGTGTTGTCCGAAAGGACCTCCCTCGAAAGGGGAAGTGATGTGGATGATACTATGGTATCCTGAACAACAAAGGGTAGCTCTGTTAGGATTTTATATCCTAAGGGATTGATCATCCTTGGGAAGATCCTGAAGGCCTGGTAAAGACGATTTGTCAGAGTACCTATGCATGTATATTCCAGATGTGGTCAGTAGTGGTAGCTCCATTACGATTTTATATCCTATGGAATCTTATGATACCTGGGAAGATATTGAAGTTTTGGTAAGGACGATATGTCAGAGTACCACATGGTAGCTTGTTAGGATTTTATATCCTAGGGAATCTTATGATTCTTGGGCAGATCCTGAAGGTTTGATAAGGACAGTCTGTCAGATTACCACAAATGTTGTTGTTGATGCACCTACCTCATTATGTTTCCATATGTTGATGATGTTGTTGTTTTGGCCTCGTGTTGTTGATGATGTTGTACCATACTTGTTCTGTTGATGATGTTGTACCAGCCTCATTTTGTTGATGATGTTGCATCAACTTCATGTTGTTGGTGATGTTGTTGTTCTAGCTTCATACTATTGATGTTGACATTTCAACTTCTTTCTACTGATGATGATGATGATGTTACTCCAACTCCATGTTTTGAACAATGATGATATTGATGATGAGAAAAAATTATGATGATTTATAGATGTGCCAATCAATGTTCCAGATTTTGATGATGATGATGCCCTATACTTCTCTTGATGATGTTGTGTTTGGTCATGTCAGTAGAATATCCTTCTCGTTAAGGGAGAGTGTTGAATTATTGTAACTTCGAAGAATATTCTAATTAGATTTGAGTTATTATCTTATAGATAAAATCCCCTTTTGTGGATTGATCATGTCGGGTCTTGTATAAGATCAAATCCCCTTTTGTGGATTGGTCAAACCATATTTGTATGGTGGTATTTTTAAATTCAGACCCTAGTGTTTATAAAGTGGTTTTAACCACTTCTAGAAGAATTAAGCCCTACTAAGTGAAGATACATAACCCTAGTGCCTCCTCAACTAGTATTTATATGTGAGGATAGTGCCTCACTTGAACACACTCACTCTCACTCATCCAGTGCACATATCTTGAAGACAGTTGCAGTTAAAGGAGGAAGGAGAAGAGAGGTGCATGATCATTCTTAGTTTATTCTTGGTGTTTTAGTCTTAGTCTTGGCATTGTATTGGAAAGCTATTATTGAGGAACTTTTTGTCAGGTTTTCTCCCCCATGAGGGTTTCCCAGGATAAAATGATGCATACCTTGTGATTGTGTTTCTTTCAATGATCCTCTTTATGCTATTTTTTTGTAAATGCATTGAATGCTCATGTAATTTGGAAATAACCTAATAACAACAGTAAAAACTTAACATTTGGCACCTAGGCCGTGTTAGGGTCATATGATATAGTCATCTGTTCTCTAGTCATCTACTTGGAAATTTGTTCTGATCAAATGATAATGTTGTGTTGATGAGGGGCTCAAGAGTAATTATAGCCCAGTGGTATTTCCATGCCCCAAAACTCCAAGTATATTTAGTGTTGTTACATGGTGAGTGGTAATTGTGATGCATCTCTATGAATTCTTGAAGGTTCAAAATGGATAAATCAATTGTTTTCATGAGTTTGGTTATATCCCAATTGTGGAAGAAAAATTTGGTTTTTGGCAGCTAAAAGAGAAAAAGCTTATAGTCGTTAGCTACTGAAAGTTAAAACTTTCGGTAGCTAAATGACTTATTCACACCTATCGTTAGCTGCCAAAAATCCTGAATATCGTTAGGGTTTAAAGGAGTCTCATCATTTACCGGATTGGAGATTGTACGCAGGTCATGATTTATTGTTATGCTTCCAAAACCATTTTCAACAATTATTCATCTGATTTTCAGAGAGAAATTATGATTCATTTCTCTTCCTGTCCAATCAAATAATTATGACCAAAATCATGCCTATATAATTTTAATCCGATCCTGAAGAACAATCATTAATTTTTCATACACTGAATCATTTGTCGATTTGTGTTTGTGTTAAATCCTCCCATAATCGCCCAAACCTGTCCATCCTTTAATGCTATCCAGAAACTTCATTGTTCTATCCCTCCTCCATTTGAACTCACCTATTTGTCATTACAAACCCTAGACCCCCTATCTGCAATCTAGTTTTGATGAATGTTGAATAGTTTGGTGATGAAGAGCTCAACAAGAGGCGCCTTGCTAAGAAAGGAAATGCATGATATTTCATACCTGGAGGCTCACCCTGAGGCATGTGAAGTTTTCAAGGAGGTGGGATGCTACAATTTCTATCAAAAGATACAAGGGTATCATCAGGGTATTACAAAATATTTTGCCAAGAGTTTTGATGACTCTAAGGTTCAACTAGGTCCCGTGGTAATGGAAATTGATGAGGCTAGTGTTGCAACAGCTACATGTATTCCTGGAGAAGGAGATAGGTGGTTTAAGACTACCTCAATCAAAGAAATTGATTTCAGGTCATTCCTCAAAGAAGAACATCAACAAATGAAGTGAAAAAAGGATATCACCAGGTACTATTTGGAAGAGAAATGACAGACTTTGTTGAAGATGATCCAGGTCTACATCACCTATGAGGGGAGGTATGGAAGAACCATGCTCTATCACTTTAGAATGCTCCTCCATTTCATAGGTAAGCAGCCTCTTAACATGCAATTTTACCTTCTCAAGAGTCTTGCCAATATGTCTTCTAAAGTTCGAGCCACGCCTACGGAAGCCAACAAAAGTCTTTTCCATCATGGGATGATCAAGTTGATAGTTTTAGAAGAGCTTGGCAGAGGAACAAAACTTGGGACTTTCTCTTGTTTTGGGGAGAATTTGGGTAGGAGGTTCAACCCAAGAAAGGAGACACTCCCTCACAAGAATTAACCTCCCTAAAAACTAGCAAAAGGAAAAGAAGAGCAATGTCTCCCGTGGAAACTACCCACAAGGTTTCTCCCTCACAATCAAAGAAAGAAAAGAAGAAGTTAGAGTTTGGGAAGAAGGTAGAGGATCCAGAAAAAACTACAACAAAAAATGTCCTAAACCTACCCTATTCTGATTCTGATTCAGAACCCTTGGCTCCAGAAATGGAAGTAGAGCCACCAGCTATGGAAATGGAAAATCTTGAAGAAGTTGGAACACCATCAAAGAAGAAGGTCAACAAACAAACTA
This sequence comes from Picea engelmannii, assembly GCA_009831015.1. Lineage (NCBI taxonomy): Eukaryota > Viridiplantae > Streptophyta > Pinopsida > Pinales > Pinaceae > Picea > Picea engelmannii. Next base: position 1,628 of record ML855066.1, on the reverse strand, counting down.
AGGTCCAGAAACTAAGAGAGGAAATTGCTGAGTTAAAGGTGTTAGAAAGACACCTGAAGAAAGAAAATGAGACTCTGAGGAAATCTTCCCTCAAAATTGGATCTGCATTAGATCAATTGGCTGTCAAGTATGAAACTACCAAACACAAAAACAAGAAAATTCTCAAGAAGAATGGCAAATTGAAGAATATGAACAAGGTATTAAGGTTTAAAATTGTTCATAAAAAGCTCAAACCCACAACACACCTCATGCTTGATACCTTGGCCGAAGCTGCCCTTGGCATGAGAGAAGGAGACCATAATTGATATAGCAAGGTTAAGTATCAAATTAAACCATTTTTTACTAAGTTCAGATTAATTACACTTTTCTCTAGCTAATGGCAATTGCAAAATCCATTGTTAGCTACCGAAAATCATGCCTAGGATATCGACAACTAAATACACTTTGTTTTGGGCCTCTTAGCTACCAAAAGTCCTATCATCAAAAGAAAGCACAGAGACCTCCACAGATCAGGAAAAATAGATTTTTCAAAGATCACCCAGATCTCCAGGATGATTCTCCAATGCCAATACATCTTCAAGTTGCTGCTGTCAAGATTGATATCAAGTTATATGTGGTTTTTGAAGAAAGTCTAAGATTAACTCTTTTCTTGGGATTTTCTTTTTCCTACCTTTTGGGTCCTAGTCATCAGGAATCTTATTCAACTTTTACCCTTGCAGTGGTAAAAATCCACATATTGTAATAGACTAAGGATATATGGGACTATTTTGGAGATCAGATCAGATCTCTGTTTTGATTTTGTATTAATTAGGTATTTGTAGAAAATATCTATAACAGTTAAGAAGCAGATCTGATCCCTTAGTTGATCTGGATGTAATTAGAAGTTATAAAATATGGAATGTAATATGACATAAGGGTTGATCATTCAGACCTGAAGGGAAGGATGGAATGGAATTATCACCTCCTATTGTAAAATGTTCAACAGGTTGTAAGTGACTTTTTGGGTGAATACAAAGGCTTTTTGTTCCCATATTATTGTGTCATGATCATGTGGTGAAGTACTTCTTTATGTAACTTGTTATTATCTTGTCTCACATATTGTTTTATTTCCTTATCTTTTATAAGAAGATTATATTTCAAGATTTTTCTTAGACACCCTGCTCTAGTTTAAAACGATATTTATGTTTTCTTCTGAAAATCGAATGTAGAATTCAGATAATCTCTGCTCTGCATTTGAATTGGACGCTAATCTATGCTTCTTTTCCATTTCAAAAAATAAAAGGATCCACAAACATGATTACCTCGCCTTGTTACATTTTGTCTCTTCTATTCATTCATTTTGTCATCTTTAACCTCCTCACTCCATTTTTTCCCACTGGCCCTCTTTTGTTGTTGTTGGGGCTCAAAAATATCCTATTTTCTTCCACCTTTCCCTTCATCATTGTTCACATTTCATCACCCCATTAACCTTTCATGATATTTTTTTCATAAATATACTTGGGTTTCACCTTATTATTCTCCACTTTATTCATTTTAGTATTAAAAGGGAATTTGTGATTAAATGTTAGAAATTCGACATATTTCATATATATCTAAAAAATGTGTGAGCTTTGTAATGTGTATGAATA
>ML855065.1:35354-48191 GCA_009831015.1 Picea engelmannii | reverse complement strand
GGGCTGACTTTCCCTTTTTGAAGCTAATACTTTGATACTAATTCTTTTACTAAGCCGACTTGTTTTCTAGGGTTTTGGGTATGTGTTATATTCTTTGCATGACTAGCTCTAGTGTCTGCTATGTTGCATCGAGTACGTAGGGGAGTTTAAGGGGGGAGATCTAGGCCCCCCTTTGGGGGCTCAGAGGGGGGTGATATCCCCTGAGAATGTTTTTTCCTCGGGAAATGTGTCTCATTTTTTCCTCATTTTCATGTCACCTCGATTTTCATGTCCATTGTTGGGTGGTTTTTTGGCACATAGTTTTTGTCGATGGTTTTCTATTTCTGGTTAAGGAATTAGGTTTGTTGACTAATCCAGGTCATTGGGTTATGGTTTTGGATGTCCTTGGATTCTATATGAATATTGTATTGTAAACAATATATCACTATGAATGAATATAAAATATATTGGTTTTATCAGTTTGGGTTTCCAGGGGAAAAATATCTATGTAATGTGTGTATTTTCCATTGTATATTTTCTATTTTTTTATTGAAAATTTGTTCGCAGTAAAATATTGTACAAGGTTAAAATCTACATTTGGTATCAGAGCTTTGATGGCTTCAGGGGGACTCCTTTGTGGTCAAGGGTTTGGCTCGAGTTTGTGATAAGCCTTGTTATAGTGGGAGATCTGTGGTATTGATTTTTCAGGTGAAAAGAAATGGTGAGTAGTTTGAAATGGATATCGAGAAGTTTAATGGGAAAAATTTTGAGTTATGGAAGCTCAAGATGGAATATATGTTGGTGTAAAGATATCTGATCCAAGTGGATATCGGGGGCCACCCACCTTTCCCGACTGGCTCAAAACAGTTTTCTGGTAAATTTGGCAATTTATTATTTTTAGCAGTTTTTAACTTCCGGGGCCATTTTGAGGGCCCAAATGAAGGTTTTTCGAGATAGTGGTTCTCAATGATAGACAAAGGCATAATTGAGCCCCCAAAATGAATCTCCTTGATGATACATTTCCAACAAGCTATTATACGCCTAAAACAAAGATCGTATGCAAAAGTTACGACCCTAGGAAGTTGGTGTACTAACTTACCTAAACGGGGCCCACATGACTTTTGGCTCTTCATATCTTAGGATTAGGTTTTTTTATGTATAAGACTTTTGGAATTCCTTTTTATTGTAAAAATTCCTTCAGAGCCTCATTGTAATCATCTTCTTGCGAATGCGAGTAGCTGTCACATCTCTTCTCAAAGATAAGCTACCACCATTCTAGCGAGTCTTTCACTCTGTATTTTTATAGTCTCTGTACATTTCTTTCATTAATAGAAATCGTTTATTACTGTATATTTGTTTTTATGGTTTCATCTCTGATACATTTCTATTATATTATTGAATATCTATGATATCTCTATGCATTTCTTTATTATATCTCCGATCTCATTTCGTGCCGAAAATAATCCAGATGAGTGGTATAAGAGCAGGTTGTTCTTGGTAATTTTTTTCTCGCACACCCAAGAAACCCTCAATTGTGGAAGAAAATAAAAACGATGGAGCAGATGATCCTATCAGTCTGTTGCTTGAGCAAGCTCTCACACGACAGAGATACAAAATGAAGGAGAATTTTTCCCACATCCTTCAACGCCTGCCGATAGCAACAGGAACATATTCATCAAGCGGTCACTTTGGAGGCACCTCGCCTTTCAAGGTACAAGTTAATTTTGATATTCTTGTATTTGAATGACAAATAGATGCAAAAGCCCTAGACAAATGGTTAAATCTGCTAGAAGGTTATTTCTTTGTTCACAAATTTTCTGACAAAGAAAAGATGACCTTCTCACTCCTTAAATCTCTCCTCCATGCCAAACATTGGTGGGAAACTTATTGGGAGCAGAGTTCCACAGAGGAGTCTGAAATATATGGGGCCAATCCCACTTGGGATTTTTTTGTGGATGCAGTAAAAGAACAATATTACCCTATTGGCAACTATGAGGACCAATATATGAGATGGACCACACTGTTGCAAGAGAGGGGCCAAGCAGTTATGGAGTGCACCAATACCTTGCATACCTTGCGCACCAAGCTGGGTATCAAAGACTCCAAATGACATTTGGTTCTAAAATACCGTGGGGCTCTACACAGATATATCCCAGCTGAAATGGATTTTCTAGATATCTCATCACTTGGTGCTACCTATCGATATGTTGTTCAAATTGAACATAAATTTAAGCACCAGAACAAACAGGACTTTGGCTATGCAAATCCGCAACAACCAAAGTATGAAAAATATATCCCTAACAAACAGTCTCCCGAAAACCAGTACAAGACACATGAAAAGAAGGGTCATAGGAAGACAAAGAAGGACACAGGAAAATGGTGCAATTTCCCCAAAAGCCCCTGACACAACATCGATGAATGTCACTCAAAACAGTCATTGGTGGATGAGATCAAAGACAAGGAGCCGAACCCTGATTCCGAATCTGAACCTGAAAATACTGGTAAATGATAGATCATTGTCACAGACCCCACAACTATTGTCGCAACTGCAACAATTCAACCAGAAGAACAAATAGATCCTGAAGAGGAGGAGCGCTTTTTTCATTCACAGATGTGGGTGAAGGGAACCTCGCTGCATTGTATTGTTGATAGCAGAAGCCAGAAGAACCTCATCTCAACAGAGGTCATCAAATAGTTGGGATTGTCGACAACACCACACTCGCATCCATAGAACATCAGGTGGCTTCGCTAAGGAAGAGATCTTCATGTCAGCCAGCAATGTCAATTGTCATATGTCATCCAACCCTTCAAGGATGAGGTATTATGTAATGTTTCCCCACTATATGTCTGTGATGTTCTCTTGGGCCAACCATATATGTGGAAGCGCCATGCTGTTTATTAGTCTTGACCCCGCAGTGTCATTGTTTCTCTAGGGGGTCATCTCTACAGAATACCAGAGGTAGTTCTAAATACTATTCCACCTAAAAAGTGCTGCAAGGTAGTATCTCATACTACAAAATTCAGCTTCTTCACAATCTATTCAAAATGGCAACATAAGGACACTGCAACCACTACAGCTTCGCCCCAAGCACCTTCTATCCAACAAAAGTAGGTCGATAAGGTTGCAACAAAGAGAAAATATTCCTTCTACACACTGTCCTCTCATGTATCCTGAATTTTTGAACAACCTCAGCCTCAACAGGGTCATGACAGACTTCCACAAACTGAGCAATGCGATGTCTCCAGAAAGGTAAGCAGCTCACCAAGATGTAGATTTAGCAAATGCTTTTCCCTCTCCCCCGGGAACTCAATGAAATGGATACCATTTCTTCTTAAGGAGGGAGGATTGATCTAGGTGGATATCGATGTCCACCCACCTTTTCGGACTGGCTCAAAACAAGTTTCTAGAAAACTTGGCAATTTATTATTTTTAGCAGTTTTTAACATACGGGGCCATTTTGAGGGCCCAAATGAAGGTTTTTCAAGATCAATATTCTAAATGATATCCCAAGGAATGATTGAGCCCCCAAAATGAATCTCCTTGATGATACCTTTCCAATGAGCTATCATACTCCTAAAACAAAGATCGTATGCAAAAGTTGCGACCCCGGAAAGTTGATGTACTAACTTATCTAAACGGGGCCCACATGACTTTTGGTACTAATCTCCTAGGGTTAGGTTTTTTGATGTATAAGACTTTTTTCATTCCTGTTTACTGTAAAAAATCCTTCAGAGCCTCATTGTAATCATCTTCTTTTGAATGCGAGTAACCATCACATCTCTTCTCAGAGATAAGTTGCCACCATTCTAGCGAGTCTTTCACTCTATATTTTTATAGTCTCTGTGCATTTCTTTCATTAATAGAAATCATGTATTAATGTATATCTATGTTTATGGTTGCATATCTGATACATTTCTATTATATTATTGAATATCGGTCATATATTTGTGCATTTCTTTATTATATCAGTATCAGTATCAGTGGATCATGGTGTACCCAGGTACTACATCTACAGGAACTTCAGTAGATGATTGGAAAAATTTGGATCGGAAGGTGAAGAGCATAATCCAACTATGTTTCTCAGATTTAGTATTCTTGAATGTGTCATATGAAGCTACAACCAATTATTTATGGGATAAGTTGGGGAATTTGTATCAGTCTAAGTCCCCAGTAAATAAAATATTCCTGTTAAAGAAGTTGTATAACCTGAGGATGGGAGATGGGGACTGGGTGGAAGAGAATTTGAATGCCTTCAATAATGTGGAAAGTTAGTTAATATCTATTGAGATTAAAATTTCAGAGGAAGATAAGTGTATCAGTTTATTGTGTTCTTTACGAGACTAGTGGGATAGTTTGGTTGTGGCCATAGGTAGTAATTCAACACCTAAACAACATATCCGAATAAATAAAATTCATAATTGAATTCGAAGAGAATGATAGCATCCCATTTCTAGACCTTCTTATCAGGAGGAAAATTAATGGGGATCTAGGACATATAGTTTATAGAAAAAAGACCCAAACTGATAACTATCTCCACGCAAACTCCCATCACCACCCCAACCAGAAACTAGGTGTCCTAAAAACTTTAGCCACCAGAGCCATAAGAATATACGATGAAGCACCCCTAGATAAAGAAACATATCACCTTACCAAGCCTTTTAAGAACATAGGTTATAAACACAAAGACATTAAGAATGAAATAAACAGAGCCCTAGAAAAAACCCGCGATAAACCCATCGTCCCAAAAGACCAGAACCCTAATAGAGATGCTTTCCTCCCTTACATCCAAGGAGTGACCCATAGGATTGAAAGATTCCTCAACCAAAAAGAGATTAATACCTCCTTCAAACCACTTGAAACCATCAAACATAATATGAGATCCATCAAAGACAAACTCGACCCTCACAAAGGCAAAGGAATCTACAAAATAGAGTGTTGATGCGAAAAATGTTACATCAGTGAAATTGGTTGCTCCTTCCAGATTAGGATAAAATAACATGGAATTGACATTAATAATGAACGCATCCACACCTCTGCCCTAGCTGAACACTCCCTTAGAACAAGACACCATATTCACCTAGAAGACACCCAATTCCTCTTCAAAGAAAATCACCTCTTTAAACGACGTATTAGAGAAGTCGTTGAAATCTAAAAACATCCTAGTAGCCTAAACAGAGATAGTGGGTTAGAACTAAGCAAAATCTGTCTCCCTTTGATTCATAATAAACAATAATAATCCTTGATAAATACAATCTCAATATTAAGATTAATTCATTAAACCTAGTTTTATCAATAACCCCACTTAATTAGAAATCACACCCGAATAAAAAACACATTTTAAAATAAAGAATCTCATTAAACAATATTAAAAGGATTGGGAATAGAATTGCACAAAATCTTAACAATAAAAATTAAAACTAACCTAGTTTAAGATTGCTTACTACTCTTTAATTAACATAAGACCTAGATTCTAGTTAATGAAAATTAAGATTAATAAACATTGATCTAATAATAATTTAAAATAAACCTTAAACCAACTAAAACAAGAATATAAAATCCTAAAAAACTTAATCATGACTAATTTTAATAGAACTTTACCAAATAACCAAGATGACACCTAGATTTTACCTCACCTCTAGTATTTAATACCAACTCTTCTCCTCATTTGAACTCAGGCTCAATGTCCTGAAGATGGATCCTTATTTGGATCTGAAACATCGACATTCTATTGACAAAATTGTGTCCATTACGATCAATCATGAAAACCCCAACCACATAAATCTTTTTAATCAAACTTGTATAGAGTTCCATACCAAACTCCCCTCATTAACACCATCGCTCCTTGTACCATCTTGCAAGTTCTCTTTCCCAATAAAGTATCCACACCTGCATCATCGAAATTACTTACAAATATTAGTATTCTCGATAGATATGGAATGTGAAGAACTTTAGGGAGTGTTCAAACCCTTCCATCTTTCAACAACAACTTAACTCTTCCATGTCCCATGATTTTGGTTGTTGAGTAATTGCCTAGGAATGCATCGCCACCATCATACTTTTCATATTCATAGAACCACTCCCTGTGAAGAGTCATATGAAAGGAAACAACTGAGTTGTTCAACCATACATCATGATTTGCATGTGTACCTGTAGATGACAAGTAAACATCACCTTCTTCATCTATGGAGGTTTTCACCTCTCTAGGAGAGGCATCATTGGATCCCTTTTCTTTATCAACATTTTTAGACATGCAATATTTCTTATAATTCCCAAATTTACCACATTTCCAATATTTCCTCAAATGTTTTCATAGGGACTTATATCTACCTTTAGATTTAGATCTCCCCCCCAAAAGACTTACTTTTATTCCTATCCTGGAAACGACCTCTTACATATAAAACATATGTGTTATGACTATCCATGTTTTTCCACCTCATCTCTTTCGACAACAAGGATGCAACTACTTCCTCATATTTCAATGTAGATTGAGTGTTACTACCAATTGCTACAAAACAAAGTAATACACTACATAGCAAAGTAATACACTTATCTTCTTCTGTAATCATAGTATTAACATAGACAGGTTGACTAACTAGAGTATCAAAGGAATTTAGATGCTCTGCTGCATAATATCCATATTGTAACGACCCTTGATTATTAAGTATAATTAATTTAATAATATAATCCTAAAATATTAGCTAAACTATATTTATGTCTTAAAATAACATTTCTAATTGATTATTATTAAATAGTTGTTCAATGATGGTTAATGATTAAGTTAATTATTAATTAATTCATCAATTAATAAAGTATTAAATTAATGGTGGATAATAAGATATAATATTAAATTAGGTTACGTATCCCACAAGGGATAACATATTAAATACTTTAGGATAAAGTAATAAAGGAGGAATACGGATATTAACGGCAGGAGGATAAGGGATAATAAAGGAGTTAGGTAGGGAGTTAATGGGGAAGGAGTGTCGGTGAAGGAGGCATAAGGAAGGAAAGGAGTTGGGGGGGAGAATCATTTTATAGGAGTGGAGAAGGATTTTGGGAGCTCTGAGTATTGCAGGGAGAGTGAGATTTTGAGAGTTTGGATTGTAGCAGTGCATCGGGGCTGCTGGGGGTTTTGGGCATGGAGGGCTAGGATATCCATTGATATCATAGGGCTAGGAGCTAACTAGTCGACAGGGAGGTCGGTTTTGGGGAGTGCTCTGAAGAAGAGGAAGGAAGAAAATTGTGGATAACAGCATCAGGTTCAGGTATTTAATTCCAATTTATCCATTGTTTAATTAGATTTATTATTCATTGATAAATTTTACATGCATAAGTGTTAAGTAAATTTGGAATTATTCTTCTTTATAAACCTAGTAGAAATTAGAGTACATTTGGTAGAATTTTTAAATGTTAATTGAAATCAGGCCTTTACATTTGGTATCAAAGCCCTGGTTCAAATCTGGAACCGAGGGCCTAAATAAGGGGTAGTTTTTATTTTTGCATTCTTTTGAGAAAAACTCCGGCCACGCTTAGCCTGCACACAAAACATAGAAACTTTAAAAATATATATATATATAAATGAAATACAAATTTACTAAAGTAAAACAAGAAAAGAGGCTAATTGTCATATGCTGTACCCTCGGTGTTTCATATATATATATATATCAAAATTGTAGTCAAGATTTCGTGCTATCCTTTCAAAATTACAATAATAATAAAATTATAATAACTAACCCATAGTAAACACCCAATTGCGGATTAACATTTCAAATGGGCTGCACAAGCTGCCCACTCCTTAGGGTGTTTAATGCATTTGCACAAGCTGCACAAGAAAATATTAATAATAATAATCAACAAAAAAAATTCATTCACATAATACAAAGAAAATAATAATAATAATAACCCTAAATTTTCCTTTTTGCATAATAGAATAACTAATTAACAAACCCTGGCCACATAGAGGTTTGACTAGAAAGCTGGAAAGTTAGTACAGTTTACAGTGGCTCTTCTCAGGATTGGCACAGTACCACATAAATCCGAATATAAATCCGATATAAATCTGAATATATATTATTATATGATGCATTATGAGCACTTCAAAGCATTTTTAGAACTAATATGCCCTTAAAAACTGTTGCTAATGAAACCTCATAATTGTAAAAATAAAAAGCCAGTTACGCAGCATATGAGGGAGTGGTCATGTGTTTGTTTGTATCAATAAGAGGGATTGGAATTTGGTTTCACCTGCAAGGCTTGATAGATGGTTTAAGAGTTGTAAGAGAGGATTAACGACGCCCCTTCCTTCGTCCATGGAGACATTTTCATTATCATTGGGTTTCAGGTTCCATCCCACGGATGAGGAACTTATCTTCAACTATCTCAAGGACAAACTGAAAATGGCCTCAAAGCATCAGAGGTCGAGGTTATTCCCGAGGTCGACCTTTACAGATGTGAGCCCAGGGACTTGCCTGAGAAATCCTTCATGCCAAACACTGACATGGATTGGTATTTATTTAGTCCTCCTGATAGGAAGTACCCGAATGGTTCACGCACTAATAGGGCTACTGAAGATGGGTATTGGAAAAGCCACCGGTAGGGGTCGTAAAGTTTACTCTCTGGCGAGCACAATAGGAATAAAAAAAAAAACAGACACTAGTTTTCTATAGAGGCCGGGCTCCACACGGTGACGAACTGAATGGGTAATGCATGGATATCGTCTTGAGGAAAATGAATGTGAGGTAGGACCTTGTTTGCAGGTTTTTTTTTATTATTATTTATTTATTCTTTAGGATGTTGTTTTCAACGAATTGTATTTGATTGGATACTCGCTGGTCGTAAAAATGTTGCCACAACGCTCTCCACAAAATCCACGCATGCCATCATAGAGCCGACCCCGGATCAAATCCCTGCACAGACTCCACCGTATTCTGAGAATAACCAAATGAAACAAACAAAAAACAAATGCAATGCTCGATTCCCAGCTGAACCCATATGCTACAAAGCCGCTAGAAAATACACAAGAATAGGTAGTAGCAATAAACAAAACAATGCCGCCAGACCAACTTACAGGTGAAAAAACACTGGCCAGAAAGGCCATCAAGAATTAGGCGTATGATTAAAAGATTCAAAATAGTCTCTAATTCAAATCAGGTTTCTGAAGAAAAAAAAAAAACGCAACAAAAAATATATATATAATGAAATTTTTTTTATTTTTTTTTCTTTTTATAATTCAAAACCTTTGTAAACAAGTTTTCACAGTTTCTACTATCAATAGGCACCATAGAAATTAATATTATATATATTGAAATCTATATTGTGCAATGTAAAGTACTTTTACATCAGATCATATATCTCTAGATGTATGCATCCTCAAACAATATATTAAAACCTGGAAAACTTTCTAACTAGAAGTAATGGAAACATACCAAAGAGGAAAGATTACAGTTTTGGAAAAAATAGAGTAAATTAGTACATTCAAAACCCCAATAACTCTATAAAATAAAATTGATACAAGGGAAAACGTACCTCTAGGATCGAGGTTTCTCCGACAACGAATTCTCAATGAAGAAAGCGCTGGAACATCGGTGACCATATCAATATACTCTGTTTCTTCAAACGATCTGGCAGCAGATACAACAATGGCCAGTGCTAGCAAAGTGATCGAAACAATGGCAAGGATGAGAGCCATGGCGGGCAAGATTCTTGGAACCTCTGAACAGAGAAAAGGCAAGATCTGTGGTGAAGAAAGAATGATGCGAGGAAGGTCTCGGTGGATGAGAAGGAGGCGTCAGAGGAAGGACACGTAGGGTTCGAAGAGCTGGTAGGTGTAGGGTTTGTAACAATAAGTGGGCACGTGGGCTTCATGCATGCCCGCCCTTTATTAGCATAGGTCGCATTTAAAATTATTTATTCAAATTTATATATATATATATATATATATATATATATATATATATTTTAGTTATTTTATTTATTATTTTTTTTTTGTTTTCTTTTTGTTTCTTTTTATTTATTTTTTAATTATTTATTATCATGAATTGTAGATTATTTGTTTATTCTAAATGAATAATGATAAATTAATATAATAATTAAATAAATAATCTATTATCATTAATTTATTTAATATATTAACAATAGACAAGGATTTTAAAATTTAAATTAATTAATTTAAAACTAAGTATATTAATTAAAAGTAATTATGATTAATTAATTAAAGAAAAATTTATGGATTTCGTGGGAATTGAACCCCAAACTTCCTTCCACCGGTCGAGTCTTTACAAAATCCTCCCTACCAACGCGCCATGCATTGTTTATTTTACAATAATTTCACAAATAAATACTTTAACTGTCATACCCCAGACCACATGCCAAGCTATCAAGCACCTTTTAGAGCCATACAGGTCACATGCCAAACTATCAAGCGCCAAATATATAAATGGAGGAGCCCACAAAGGGACATATGTGCTCAACGCAGCGTCTTAAGAAGAACACTAATGCCAAAAGGTACATAGTGTGGGTGTACGCATATCGGTGTAAATTAATAAACATAAGGATGGGAGTCATTTTTTAATCAAGTTGTAAGCGCAAATTAAAAGGGCTCAGACTAGGACAAGCAGAAAGGAGGCGGCATATTCATTAGGAGCGTAAGCCTAGGAAGTGGCGAGTAAGGCGCAAAGCTAGCATAGCCACAGGGCAAAGGAACCAATAGTTATTTTTGTAGGGGCGAAGAAATGAAGCTTAGATGCTTAAACCTAACCCTAACCTAGCCAATCCCCTAATGGAGTAATGTCTGTTTACAGACAAGTAAAGAAAACTTACGTCTAACCCTATTTCTAAAATTTAGTAGCACCAATTTAAAACATCCTGGAAATCACCCTGACAACTTTGGTTGATGCAGGTCAAAGCACACAGGATGGTCATGACTCAGGGGAGTCGAGGCAGGGGAGCGTCGTCGCAACCACCACCAGCACCACCACCACCATTGCCTGAACTAGCCCTCATACTGCGCTCGTTGGAAGCCATCAACAACACTCTAAAGGGGCAACAACCGGCAGGGACTGAAGCGGAACCCCCACCATCTGGAATGGGTAATCTAGAAGCGTCAAGGGATTCAGCGGGAGGACCTCCACCTGAAGACATCACACGAGAGTTGCAAAAGATCAAACTTCTAGAGTTTGCCGGAGGTTGTGCCAGTGAATGCGCGAAAGCATGGTTGGAAGGCATGACCAAGTGTTTTTCCTTAAGGGACTATGCGTCCAATTCAAAGGCGAAGATCGCCATTTTTCAGTTAAGAGACAGAGCCTTGAACTGGTGGGGAAACCTAGAAAGACAATTGCACCTTACCCCAGACACAGTATCTTGGGAACTTTTTGAGGAAAAGTTCAGGAGGAAATATCTACCGACGTACTACGAGGAACAATAGGTTGGGACATTTCATTCTTTAGTACAGGGAAACAAAACTATGTAAGAATAAGAGATCAGGTTTATGGAACTGGTCGAATATGTGTCGTATATGGATAACGACCAATGACAGGCAGAACGCTTCATCTATGAATTGAACCCTAGGATAAGAGCTATGGTGAGGATGTGGAAGCGATCTTCAGTAGCAGAGGCGGTTGAAAATGCGCGTTACGTTGAAGAACATATGAACTTGACTAGGGGTGCAAGATCAACATTTCCACATCGCCTGGGGTTTGTAGGAAAGGCCCCGAGGACTTTTCCTAGGGGAGGGGGCTCGAGGCCACCGCCGTATGGTAACAAATTCACACCAAGGACAGTAGCTGCAGGTATTTCAATGGCAGCGAGTGCAACATCTCGTTCATCGCCAACGGTGCAGACAGGACCACAACCATATCAGGGAACAGTGAGCAGGGGCAGGGGTTCCAGGGGAAGGAACTCGTTTAGGAATCAGTCACATAACAATGCACAGGTTCAATCTGGTGTTACCTGTTGGGGGTGTGGGCGACCCCATTACCAGCGTGACTGCCCAGAGTTACAATAAGGGACATGCACAGAGAAGGAAAGGCGCCGATGGGGAGAGCAAGTAGCAGCCAGCATATTTACATCCTAGTTAATAACCGCCAGGCCGAACATCAATCCACGGTGGTGGAGTCGTCAGGTACGCTAAATCATATTAATGTTAAGATTTTGTTTGATTCTGGTGCGACAGATAGTTTCATTTCACCATTTTTATTAGAAAAGAGTGGGTTGGCAGCCTACGAGCACGATGACTTTAAACAATTCAAGATGGCTTCGGGGGAAAAACAAGCAGTAGGACCTAGTGTCGATAATTGTATAGTAGACCTAGGAGTGTGTACTACCAGGTTAAAGGTATACATCACTGCTCTTGGGGCGTATGACCTAATCACTGGAATGGATTGGTTAGCAACTCATCGAGCTTTGGTAGATTGTTTCGCAAAGAGGGTGCTTTGTGTCGATGATGAAGGAAGACCAATAGAGATCCAGGGTGTACAGAGAAAAGTGTCGCTACGCTTTATATCCACTATGAAGGTCAAGCGATGCTTGAGACAAGGGTGTCGACTTTATGTAGTAGAGGCAGTGAAAGACAGGAAGGGACCCTCATTAGATTAGTATCCGGTCTTGTCAGAATTTCAAGATGTTTTCCCGAACGAGTTACCAGGGTTACCTCCAGAAAGGGAGATTGATTTTATTATTGAGATAAAGCCTGGTGCAGAACCAATTTCCAAGACTCCATATCGGATGACAGCACCGAAACTTTGTGAATTGCAAATGCAGTTGAAAGAGTTACTGGACTTAGGGCTAATAAGGCCCAGTGTCTCACCTTGGGGCACACCGGTAATTTTTGTAAAGAAGAAGGATGGATCCTTACGACTGTG
>ML855063.1:28621-49748 GCA_009831015.1 Picea engelmannii | reverse complement strand
GAATCTTACTAATCCTTCATATGTCAACTATAAATGTTTGGCGATATTTTTGTAAAAATATTCAAATTTCTAAGTATTTTATATAGTTTTTATAAAATTTTAGCGATTTTTAAGGTAAAATAATTTTATCCTATATAATCTGGGTGAATCAGATTTAAAATAGAGAATCTCATATTTGGAAAAACCATGGAAAATTAGACATCACACTGCGATGATACAAAGTGTCATCGAGTATGAGATAGTTTCGTGCCTGATGGAGAATTCGTCGACACTCGTCGCGGGAAGCAGAAGCAGGGCACTTCAAAGTATGGAGATAAACTAGTATCTCTCCATACCAGGGGTTCGAAGATGTGATTAGAAAAATATCTCCTTTGATAAGTGATTCTTCGGGTGTGACATCACTAGACTCGACCAGAAGTTCTGAAATAAGTTCGACAAAGACCAACGAATTTTTGGATTTTGCGGAAAGAGAAACCAAGTCAAATTCCCGGAGGATTAGAATCCATCTACTGATATTTCCACCAATGACTCGTCGTTTCAACACGTATTGGAAAGGGTTCACAATGGAAATGACAGTGGTCTTGTGAAGCTGAATGTAATGACGAAACCGCTAGATAGCATGCACTGCTGCCAAAGAAAGCTTCTCAACATGGGAATAGTTGAGTTCCAACCCAACCAAGCCCCGTCTCAGGTAATAAATAACATTCTCCTCAAGCAGATCATCCTCTTGAACCAAGACCATGTCGATGGTCGACTCTACAATGACCAAGTACAACAAGAAATATCTATTATAATCGGGAGGTCGAAGCAGACGGGCAGACATAAGGGTGTGTTTCAACGCTTCAAAAGAGAGATGAGCGGATTCATCCCAATAGAGTGGGACTCCCTTTTTCAATAGATGAATAAACCCTTTAGTTATCTCGGCATAGTTAACGACAAAACACCGAAGAAAGTTCTCTTTCCCCTGTAAGCTCTGAAGTTGGGGTATTGTGCACGGGGGAGGCAATTGAACTATCACCTCAACCTTGAGAGGATCGACCATGATCCATGTTGTCGAAACAATGAAGCCTAAGAGACAACCTGACATTACGCAGAAACTGCACTTGTTAGGGTTCAATCGAATATGATAGTAGCGACATCGCTCGAATATTAGTCAGAGGTGTGTTGGATGATCAGATCTCTTGCGAGAGCATGATTCTAGATTATCAAGATATGTCTCAAATATATGTCTAAGGTTATGGAAAGCAAATGACATGGCCTGCTGAAAAGTGTTTACATAATTCTTCATGCCAAAAGGCATCTTACGATATGTGAATGTGCCCCAAGGACAAATAAAATTTGTTTTATACTGGTCTTCGGGTTTGATTTGAATCTGGTTATATCCCGAAAAACCATCCATGAATGAAAACGCCTTTCAACTCACAAATTCATCGACAATATGATCGATGAATGGGGTGGGAAAATTATTTTTGGATAGGCCTTGTTCAAGTCATGGAAGTCCATGCACACGCGAATCGTACCCTATTTCTTGCTAACCGAAATGGGGTTTGACACCCATTCTGTCAGCTGCATGGGGTAGATAAAATCTCCTTTAAGAAGTTTCTCTACTTTAGCCTTAATTGATGTATCTTTTTGAGGATTTACCAGATGAATATTCTGTTGGATCGACTTGGCGTCAGGATAAGTCGTTATTTTATGTTCAATGATTCTTGGGTCTATGCCTGACATTTCCACGTAAGACCAGGAAAAAACATCGCGAAATTCCTTAAATAAATCCATATAAATTCGAATCTTTTTGGGAGAGCAGTCTGCTCCAACGAAATCATTCTCCATGATGCCAGGGGTTATGGAGATATCTATAGGGATTTTTTTGGAGATAGTCACCATATTAAACTTGACTTAAACTGTGTGCGTAGCCAAAGGATTAATAGGACAAGACTTATCTCCATTCACAGTCAAAACAAATTCACCTGCCTCTATTCTCCTTAACTTCGGAAGCAAGTAAGATCTATGATGGAGATCATCCCAGGGTCTGTCTAGACCAGTCAATGCCTCGAGAATCACCTCGTATGAGGGAAATACTAGGTCTAAAGAATCTATAGTGGCAAGATAACCTTGATCCCAAATAGGCTCGAGAATTGGATCTAACTCCTATGTGGGAGTCAGATCGGGCTCGACTGAAGTTTGTTGGACAATGTTGTATGCAAATTCAGCTACAGACAAGGGCATGGCCATGCTATAATTCCTTGTCCCTTCCATTGAGGCATACGGGGAAGAAAGAGTCCACGAATCATGAAAGTAATTCATTCAAAATGATGACATTTGAAAAATTTCAGCCCTAGGCTGCTCAGGGGCAGTCGATATAAGCTTAACATCCCTAGAAGGTGGAGGGTAATCTAAAGTAACCATCAATGATGGACACAAACCAACCCCTATGTTGATGGTTTCGGGCTGAGGATTATCAATCATCGGGACCGTGGATGCCCTTGATGAAGGGTCAGGATGAGAGAAAGACAACTGGTCAATGGTCACAATCTGGCCCTTGTGTGGAAACAACAAGAGACAAAATACTGTAGCAACCAATGCATGCATTGCATAGGTCCAACTCCTTCCTAAAAAAAGGTTGTAGTCAAGAGGCCCATCAACCACTTCAATTTCGACACACACGGTCTTTCCTCCTAACTGGACGTGGAAAGAAGGAATGATTCTATGTGATCTAAACAAACGATCATCAAACATCATAAGAAACATAGGTGACGAAGAAAAAATGGGTTTGCAAATCATCATGCAAGTCAAGGCACCTTCGTCAACCACTGTATGGAAGATATTTAGAGTAAAATATTTCATGGTGTAAGACACTACTATTTGAAATTCCACGTGGTAAGGAAGATGAGGTTTCAAGTCAGTTGGGTTGAGAATGACTCCTCTTGGGTTACAAGTCTATGCAGATCCCAAGGCGAATAACAAAGATTTTATCCATGAAGGGAAGCTCTGGAGGACTTCCAAAGAAGACATAGCGTAAGGGGTTTGTGCCAAATCTTCCACAACGAAGTATTTATGGGAAGCCCTCATGTTCGGATTATGATAAGATTTCTTGAAAGCACCTTT
The DNA here is from genome assembly GCA_009831015.1 of Picea engelmannii. Taxonomy (NCBI): domain Eukaryota; kingdom Viridiplantae; phylum Streptophyta; class Pinopsida; order Pinales; family Pinaceae; genus Picea; species Picea engelmannii. Next base: position 46,640 of record ML855063.1, on the reverse strand, counting down.
TGGGATGTGTGTCATTGTTTCTCCCATCGTCTTCTCAATTTGGAGAGGAACCAATGGGTTTGTACTTATTTTCCCTTTTTGACAGACTCTAACATTCCTTAATATCGGGCCCTGGTCGCTATATGAGCATCACCTTTCAACATGTAAACATTCACGCCCAGGTTATTACCAGTAGATGGGGGGTTCCCTGCCTGCCCCCTTCCGTGCTCGAGGATGCTGAAGCTTGAGCCATGTTTTTCCCATGTGGAAATGGGTTCATCAACACAACAAGCTGTTGCTGTGCCAATAGCTTCTGAGCCTCCACAAGTCGAGGGCACAAGTGATTTGGGTGGTCCTCAGTGCAAAGGTTACATGGATACTTCGATTGGATCTTCTTTGTTTTTCCCCTTCCAACATTGTTATTATCCTTTTTTCCCCCTTACTCTTCTTGTTTTGTTGTTTCTTCTTTCCTTCAGGTTGTTGGTTTTCCTTCTAGTTCGTTGAATGCAGACTGTGTATGTCTGACGTTTGGTTAGGGGATACAACTGAATAAAAGGTCTGGCTGGTTGCAGTCTTCTATATCGACAATTGTTGCAATTGATTTGACAACAGATCAATGGAATTTCCTTGTGATGAGCCCACAATACCATCAGCATGGGGTCCAAACTTTTGTTTGGCCTTGTCGAGGATGGACCATGGTGCATCTGGAAATATATCATAGAGCATGTCAGATAGAGAGTAAATCAGTTCAAAATGTTGCGCTCTCATTATCGCTTCCTCCTCTGAAAACACTTCATAATTTTCTACATATTTGGATACAATGGGTACCAAAGACTTCAGGAAACACTCCATCAAGAAAGTCGGTGGGACTTGTACCTTAATCAAGCTATTCTGACGCCGACATTCTTGGATGTGGTTGGAGATATGGTCGGCCTTAGTCTGCTCAAAGTTGGCTAGCAATTCAGTGTCGGCATCATATTTCACGGATAACTGGAAATGGTTTAGGAAGACCATCACCAAGTCGTTAAATTAAGAATACCTCTAGCGGTTGAGCTCAATATACCATTTCTTGGCACCTCCGATAAGAGTGTGTTGAAAAAGGCGCAACTGGAAGGATTCATCTCGTAGTGACTTTGACAAGAACCATAAGTGGAAGGTTGTCACGTGATCACCTGGGTCTTCGCCAGGCCTGCCTTCAAATTTTGGAATACCTGAGGGAAACTTAGTCGACATGGGGGGCCAATGCGGATCATGAAAAATTGGGTCGTTGAGTAACCTTGAAAATTCTGGAAGATGTAGCATTTCCAGAAACAATAGTTTAGGTTGAGTACTATGTACAGGAAAAAGGGGGGATGGATTTTGACTGGCATGAGGTTGTCATGAAACGTTGGACTGTTGGCCAGGGTTTTGGTAGAAACCATGGCCTTGACCTGTGTATGGAAACTGCGTTTGCTGGGATATCATCGACTGAATCCCATAACTGGATGACATGGATTGGGTGGGGATTTCTCCCTACATTGTGTTCCAAGTATTTTGGAAGGAGATGCCCCCAACCGATCCAGAGGGTATAGGTATTGAACCTTTCTTGGGGTTCTATTGACCATGGAAGGGGTTTCCCCCAACTGACATCCATTGTGAGGGAACTAATCCCTGCCAAGGATTCCAAATCCCTTGAGAGGAGATAACTCTTGTAATTTCCCCCTATGTAGTTATAGTACCCTACACAGGGTTATGTTTCCCAAAAACTGGGGTTTCCCCTAGCCGAGATGGCAACCGAAGACAAAAAGTTGTTCCCAAATGTTCCAAACAAAGAGAACAACATGGATCCCATCGACGTAGTGTAAGATGAAGATCCCAAACTGACTGCTCCAAACAAGTTGTAATTAGCATTCGACCTGATGGGTTGCTAGAAAGCACCACCGAGCGAGGGGGGCATAGGAGGTGTATGACCCCCACCGTAAGGGATAACATTAAATGGGATTGAAGTTCCCTCGGTAGACCCTTGCACAGGAGTGTTTGAGCTCCTTGCCCTCAAACCCATGGTCTATAAGGTGGAGTAGGTAAGGACTAAGTTCAAATCAAAGTTGGGCATCCCATATGAGAATGGAGGGCTCATTTCACTCTTCGTAAACGAAGCAGTGGTCGTCGTCGATGACAATATCAGAACACTTCTCGAGGTAGAGGGAGTCAATACCACTCTGGTTCAGACTGGAAAAGGTGGGTTAGGAGGAAAAATACCCCTTGTGGTGGTAGCCAAAACGAGAGTATGAGGACTCCTAGACAAAGTAGCAACATTTTATTCCATGGATGCTTGTAAGACTAACTGTGCTCTGAAGGTGTCATCTCAGGAGGGAAAACTTGTACTAATATTGGCATCGACAAGTCAGTAATCAGAGGGTTGGTTGGCCCGAGAGATTCTTCCCCAAGTTCATAAGTAGTAGGTTCCTCCGAAGTTGAATAATCTCCTCGCAGAGTAGGCTCGGGCACATTTTCTTGCATCCCGGTTGCTTCGAATGACCCTTGTTGGTCAAGTATTCTCCATAATGGTGGAAGAGGTGGCTCTAATGAAACCGATGACAGGCCCTGGATCCTTCGTGACCGAAGAATCTCTTGATCTTCCACTTTTTGAAAATATCAGTTGACACAACAAGGCTTAGCTATCGTTTAAAAACCAAGAAAACACTAGAAAAACTCTTATAAGACAAATCAAGAAAACAACTATCTAGTAGGAAGAATAGTTACACCAGCCAACATAAGAGAAACTAACCAGTGCAAGTGAAATTTGAACATGGAAGCACCCTCCGGGTATACTCTGTGAAGTGTGACCCAACATCAACCCTATGTACCATGGTATACCCCCATAGTCACTCGTGTAAGTCCCTAGAATACATGCAACTAATTTTCTAGCTCACAGTCATTCAACATGCAGGTACAGTCGACAATCAGGAGGATCACAATCAGTAGGATAAAAATTCCAAAACCTATTGAGGGTATCGAAAGAAAGTGGTCTAGAAGACAACATATGATCGTAAATGGATTCGAGGTCCATGAATATCTGTAGGAAAATGCAGTCTGTAGTACCCCCACGACAGATCCTCAATATGCGTTCTCCACTACGTTTAGTCCGAATTTGGAGGGGTTATCTCCATTTCCTTTCCTCACGCGACCTTGTGTTTAGCCCCTGTGTTAGAGGGCGTCCCGGATAAATTTTGAAACACTGGACTTTAACACTCCCTAACTCTGACTCCAATGTTTGTTTAATGACCTTCAAGAGTTTCCTCTCCAACCTAATTCAAGACCCTAACCCTAAACTAGTTGGTTGACCCTACAAACATAAACAGTCTGGTTAATTTTAGATTTAGCGTTCTTTTTAATGGATTGATTTACTCAAGGGATATAGTGGTGAAACTAGTGATGTTATAAGAGACGAAAAAGAGGAGAAAAATATGAAACTTGAAAGCAAACTTACTTCTAATCAAAAGTAAAGTTTTACAACTAACTCTTTGTAGCCAACTTTTCTTTAACTAAAATTTTCAAGATCTTGAAAAGAAAACTTAAAACGTATTTTTGCTTGACTACAAGCTACTTATGCTTCAAGAAATCAATAAATAACTTAAAATTTTTTTTTTTTTTCGTTTCTAGCAAATAACCAACTCTAACTACTTTACCAAACTGAGAAGAAAATCTTTTTTTTTGAAATTGCTTTAAACAGAAAAACTAAAATAAATTATTTTTTCTTATTTTTCAAAGCAAGTGAAAGGGCTAAAAAAAACACTAAAACAAGACTGAAACAGATTCCTAGCCCACTGTGGATCACAGGGAATCACTCAAGAAACGAAGAAGGTGGATCTATAAGTCAAAAACTTGCTTAAACCCTTTCAAAAGTAAACACAAGAAAAACAAGAAGACAAGCAAACTAAACTCGAAACCCAGTTTATGGCTGTAAAACAAATACTATAGACTGATCCAAGAAACCCTGAGAAGTGTGAATTTCAATCAGGAAAGAGGCCAACTCCCTCTTTTTCAAAAAAATTCTTGAAACAAATACGTGGGCTTTTGCATCAGCAACCTGCGTATGTATGCAGGCTGTTCACTGTGCAAATCTTGTATGTACGCGGGTTGACTCAAGACAGGGCACGTGCACGTCTGTATATTTCCAAAAAAAGAAAAGAACAGATAGACTCACAGGGAAGGGACAACTGGTATAGAACCTAAAGGTGACCAAGATCCCTTAACAGACTCAGAAAACTTGATAGAAAATTGAAAGGAAAACAAACCAATCAAACAACCCAAAATCCCCTAAAAACCCCTAGAGGCTTCCCCAATGTGGTCGCTAGTTCTGCTAGTGGGAAAACCCCCACTTTGACTACACCAGGGTTCAGAATGTAGGCATATCGATTAATCATCTAAAAGTCAATTAATTCTCTATACTACCCGAAACATACCAAAACTCATATGAATAAAGAAAGGAAAAGGAGATTGGGAAACTATACCTCTAATCCCACGTCTGTTGATGACCTCCTCACGCTTGGAAGTTCCACTGACTACACACCTCCTCCCATGGATGACCTACATCCAAATATTGACAAACATAAAACTACAAGCATGATATTCCATATATAATTTAGGGTTGGATGTTAGAATGTCAATCATAAGCCAATAAAAGTATTCAATACACCATCATTTGTAACAAGAAAATGCAATTCTTTTATTAATAACATGAATATTATACCTTTACAATCTAAATCGGCCACCATTCCTCGAAGTTGGTCCAGGTTCCTCTTCACCAAACTCCAAGTGCACCTTGTATGAAATTCTCCTCTCAACCTTATGATCTCTTCTTGGGAAGTGAATGGGATAAATGAAGGGAGAAGGGGCTAATGAGGGAATGCTGAGGCAATTTCTCACAAAAGGAAGCAATATCTTGGGCAAGGAGGGGAATGAAATCAGGTAGAGTTTCACTCTTCTTATGATTAGATGTGAAATGAGACTCCAACACCTCCTTTTATATGAAAAAATGATGGTTATTCATTTGGGTGACGGACTATAGAAGGTGGATTAGTTGGAAAGCTACCAATAGCCTGTAATCTCAATGAATTCCTTGCAACTTTTTATTTTTTGCAACTTTTTCAAGTATACACAGGATATAATGGTGCAACATGCATATGTACATGAGATTTAGTGGTGCAACAAGTGTATGTACATGGGAATTAATGGTGCAGGATGTGTACATCTTCTAAAAATTGTTTTTTTAAGAAGAGAAACTCAACAGTGCTTTGGAAAAAAATGCAAGTAAGAGGGCCAAGGCCATGTATGCATGTGTAGAGAAATTTAGGGTTATAACAGTCACCCCTGAGATGGGACTAAACTCCACCTGGGTCAAGGATTCCTAGGTTAGGAAGAGACTACTAAAATTTGTAGAGTACATCAGGAAAGATCCCTCCCAGGAGCCAATTTACACACACAGCTCCCAACCTCTCATTACCCATATGCCTGTCCCACCTCGGGAAGTATACACCTTCACTGTTAAACAATCCATCGACTACTCCACTTCCCTTCCATGGATTCAAAATAAGGCCAAACATGAATTCTCGGAGCTCTGTAGCTACTGCTGGGCTCCCTCCAGGATAATTCACTTCCCCAGAAACCTCTCTCACCTAGAGAGAGTTGCTAATAGGCCTGATAACCTACTTATTCAATCCACAGGCCTGAAAAACCGCTTCTTCTATCCATCTCCTATGTCAAACAGTAAGGGTGATGGAAGCAACAAAACTCGTGTATGGCATAGATGAAGGCATAAACAACCAACTGTTAAGGTAGGGTACAAGCTCAAGAAAGTATAGGTGCGTGCAAGTTACAAAGGTCAACGGTTGAGGAGATTCAACAATGGAGAGGATGACTCCATCCATGAGTCCGTGAGTGCATGAGGAAATATGGCCAAAATGGTTGAGCGAACCCCACAATGAACTGATTTCCCACATAAAAATGCATGTCCCAAATCAGACACCTTTCCTCTTGAAGAGACATGAGCTCCACTTCGCATTTGTTCCCCTTCCCGCAAGAACTTAGGATAACATAAGTTATTTTCCAAACCTTAGTCTTTTAGGAAAATATGTTATAATATTCCCTTGGGATTAAGCCCTTAAGATTAACCCTTTTTCCTAGCCTTTTATCCCCTTCCCTTTCCCTACCTAGTGGAGCTTAGTCCCCCATAACTATTTCTTTGTGGTCGGTCTACACGCAACGACGTAATTATATTAATGATGTGAGTATTTAAATATATTCAAAATCAGACTCTCTGGCCTTCAACATATAGGATCTCCGGCTTAATAAACACATAATCCTCCTAGCTTATAAACACTTGGCTCATCATCCTATAAAAATATTACAATTTAGCAGGGGCTCAACCTTCGAGTATTATAGGCTTAGTCACAGGAACATCGTGGGGATTTTCCCCAATGGGATGGGGTTTCTTGGGAGGACCATGATTGTCTGGCCACGTTGCACTATCAATGCACTGTCTTCTAGTACTCATGTTTTATTTGATAGTGTTTCTCCCATGATTAAAAAAAAGAAGGACATTAAAGTTATGGATGATATCAAACATTTATGTATTTCATAAGTAATGAAAGTTTAATGTGGAATGATTTTGATTTACCTTATCTCGCAAATTGGATCTTGGGGTCTACCCCATGCTTTTCCTACGATCAACGACAAATTTATATTCATACTTGTAACCAAGTTGGAGGTATTCCTTTGTGGTTTCAGTTCCTAAGTCATCATCCTGCATTGGATAAGAGTATGTATTTTTAATGTTATTGGATGAAATTACCTGAAAGTTGTAAGACAATAAAAATAATATTATTAAGATGTGTGGGTACTTACGATTCCTGACTGTAACCTCGAGTAGAAACCCTGGCCTAGCCTATGCTGGCAATGTTTGGAAATCCTTTCTTTGGTTTCCTTCGAAGTGTTAGGAAACCTATCATAAAAAGTTTCAAGTATGTTATATAACACACTTTTATTTAGATCTAAATAAAATTAAAGGTATTGAATTCAAAATATTGTAATTTACCTTGGGGTACCATTTTTTTCTCCTGTTTTTCTCAATTTATTTTCTTTTGCATTATCAATGAGAACCTTCTATTCCCTCTTTGGAATCAATGGAGGGCTCTCATACCTAGGGTTGATTGCCAAGTTTTTTCTATACACATCCCATGTATATTTTAAATATTTTCTCATTGCAGAGGCGACCACTTTTTTATTGAAGGTATCTACTCCAAAGAGGCCTTCAAGATAATCCAAACGATCTTTTTTGAGGTTGGAATTCTAGCAATTACACCTCACGTGTACGGTTTCCCCAAAAATCAACAAGGCCTTGCTCTCCAGGTGCTTATAAAAATGGTCATTTCCTACATGAAACAATATATAATCATTAATTTAAAACTAATAATCTAGATGATATATGTTTCACTATTATATATGACCAAATTTTCCACGGTTTTTCGTTGCTATTGCCACACTTATCCGTCGCAATTTCCACGAAAGAAAAGACTATTTTTCATTGCTATTTTTTCGTCGCTATATCCATGAACTAGGTGTTCATAGAAACAACGTTGAAATTATCCCTCCACGTGTCATCACCATCAAGATAGGTTTACCTTATAAATCGTGGCCACAGAGAAGAAACTTCATCGCAATAGGGACGAAAAACCGTGCCAAGGTAAAAAACATTGTGGAACGTTGCGATGCAAAATCGTGGCAATAGCGACGAAAATTGATGGCAGAGACAAAAATTATGACACAAATTCTATATGTGTGACACAAAACCGTGGAAAAGTGTGACGAAATTTCATCACTATTGACATGCTTTTTCAATTTTTTTTTTCCTTGCCACGAACTATCGTCGATATTGCCACGCTTCCTTTAAGTTAAAAAAAAAAAAAACTACATGAGATATGATATACCATATAAAATACCATATTACATTGTAATATGGTATACCATATTGAGAATATGGATGCTGAGATTCATTCCCTTATGAAAACATTGAAGGTTACCAACACTCATATGAATGAAATAAATCATAGTTTTTCCCATGAAAAAAATTGTAACGCTTTGAAAGAATGGTAGATCAAAACAATGGAGCACTTGTTTAAACACATACACTTACACCTATTCAAGTAAAGGTAACTCACCCTATTCAAATTAAGGTACATGACACCATATAAATGAAGAGAAATGGAAATGTTTAACTCGAAGGGTAGTTCACACCAAGTCAATTTAGTGTGATCACAATGTTTTGAAATGAAGGGTGATCACACTACTCTAGGTGATAGACTTGGTAAAAAGATTAAAGGGTAGTATGGCATGAAATATTGATATGATCCTTCAAGTTTGAGTGTTCTTTGTTGCAATCTCTTGCAACTATGCTTTTTCAAGGACATGATAGACTTGGTGGAAAAATAAAATGCATGATATTTGAATATAGTAAGGATGTTCTAGTCTGAGCTTGTGGTGATCTAGGAATGATACTTATTTGTGTGATGATGTGAAGAAATTGTTGTAGGACCGAGGTGATTAGTATCCATTGAAGATGTCATGTCCATGATATGATGTGTTGCTCCTAGAGTGTAAACAAGAAAACTCCAATGATTAATTTGCACAATGAATATGGAATGTGTTCTATGGTACAAATAAGCACTGGTGGTGGTGTGCATCCATGCTGGTGAAGTATACATATGAAGAGAATGTATATAGCCATTTTTGAGTTACATTGAAGGATGGAAAACTAGATAATCCAACTGAGGTGTAGTGTCATTGTGGACAATATCTAGCTGAGTAGACATAGCAGTAGAATGCTAAGGATTTGGTGTTGTTGTTTAAGAAAGAATAATTGTACATGTACCTATATAGGTATGTAGTTCTAACTAGAGAAACCATATGAGGTGTAGTGTCTATGTGGACAATATTTAGCTGAGTAGACGTAGCAATAGAATGCTAACGTTGTGGTGTTGTTTTTGTTTAAGAAAGAATGGTTGTACATCTACCTATATAGGTATGTAGTTATAACTAGAGAAGCCATCTGAGGTGTGTAGTGTCGATGTGGACAATATCTGGCTGAATAGACATAGCAATAGAATGATAAGGCTGTGGTGTTGTTTAAGAAAAAATGGTCGTAAATATAACTCTATATATGTAGTTCTAAATTGTTGGAAAAGTTAGCTAATAATGACAAATATTATAGCTGGTGAGTGATGGCGACGCCCGCTACCTCTCAACCCGCAGGTCGGGCGGTCCGTGCGCTCACAGGATCTTTCCTTTCTCACGGCCCGAAGAACTCTAACCAGTTCTTCTATTTCCCTATCGGGAAATCTGCACCCACGGTAACTCTCACGCGATCCCCTCTTTCCACTCGGGAGATCGGACTTCGTGACTCCACGAGGTCAGTGGTCGAGCGTTCGGTTCTCGAATCCCCGAAACCCAATACAAGTCAATGCTGACCTTTTCCTCTCCTATCGGGATTTCTCCTATTGCGATTTCGACACTCGCGATGTTGAACAACTTGTCTTACTGACTCCCGAATCTCGATATGTTGAAACTCTGACGCACGCGCGAGTTTGACTATTCAACGCTTCACCTCATCGGCATTTCAGAGTTCACAATATCGCGAATCCTGATGCAATGTTTTCGACACTTCACCCTGCAAAATTCTAAAACTCGTGCCAACTGTCCACTCGCTTGCTCTTGTGGCCCCACACGATCCTTTGGCTGTTGGGATATCACGTTTCACGATTTTGAGATTCCTGTTGCTATGTTTACAGAGTTCCAACTCACGAAACCCCGATATGAGATTCACGAGTAGATTCGATGACCCTTATGGCTTGGATCATCGGTCCTACCCCTCCTGAGCTTTGAACCCTTAGGGAATACTCATCGTATCTCCCCTGCTTCTCCACAAGATCTAACAACTCACGAGACTTCGCGGATTCTCCTCAAGGAATCCTGACTGTCCATTCTTCCTTGGCGATTTTAGCGAATGACCAAGTGTTCCTCCGCCAACTTGTCCACATGCACGCAATATTACAACACCTGCTTAAAACACTTCCTGGTACAAGTTCCCTGTGCTTCTCTTGACAATTACTCGAAGGCCCTATACCTCCTGAGCTTCCCAACTCTGAATCCTTTAGAAAACCTTGCACGCACTCCTTGCGACAACCTGCAACCACTTCCTAAGTGTTGAATCCCTTCGACTTTGCGCACACCTGCAGTAGCAGTCTTTCGATACTCAATCAGGTCCAAAACCCTGAAACTTCACTCGGCCTGCACACTTCTTGCACGACTCTTTTGCCTATCTGCACTTCTAAATGAACGAGATAAAAAGTTACCTATCTGAACCCTCTGTCAACGCACTCCTTGCAGGAATCCTTGTTCATATAGAGAAACAATTGAAACTCATTCCTTCTTCCTTTCAGAATTCAAACTCAAACATAAAATCATATACACGACATATAAAGCAAATGTATAATAGGAAGAAAACATTCATGAGCATATCATTCAACATCAATACACAGAGAACAAACACAAAACCATGAATTTGAATCAACCTCTTTCTATTAATCCAAATATATGTACATGGGTGTTCTTACACAGCTCTCTGCATGCTCTTGCTCTAATGCTTCACTAATAATTTTACAATACACAATGAGGGTGTCTATATCCCGTTTCCCTCTTGCGCTCTAAAACTGTCTAATCTAGAATTAAATTCTATCTACCTGCATTAACTACTATAAATTCCTTCTACCTACTAAGGACGAGAGAAAATCCGCTCAAAGTCCATTTTACATTATACAAGTGCACTTCTTCTTAATGACTACATTTAAGATTGCCCAACAATTCCAAGGTAATATCAAAAATTTGTGTTGGCGCTTGTCCAACTGTCCGGTATCTCCGTGCTGGTTTGCTTGATGTTGGTGATGCTCCTACATCATACTCCCTTGCTTGAAACTTTTCATGGGCTCCTATCCATGAGATCCTACACGGTTTATCCATGCTTCTGTATCTCTTCTTCGCTCTCCCAGCTGGCATGTTCAACTGTATGGTTCTTCCATTTGATCAGATACTCAAAATATTGCTTTCGCCTGGTCCTCTTACCTACTCTTTTGTCCAGTATGCGCTCCATCTGTGGCTTATCTGCAACTGGCATCTGCTTTGTCCACTGGATCACTAGTTGCTCACCTCCAGTCTCTGCTTCTCCAGCTCTATATGGGTACAAATCTGAGATATTGAATATTGAATAAATTCCAATCCCATCGGGTAATTCAATCTGATAAGCATTCACCCCAAATTCCTTCAAGACCCTACATGGCCCGATCTTCTTCATCTTCAATTTATTATACGTTCCTCTCGGGAACCTTTCCTTCCTCAAATGTGCCAGAATCAAGTCACCAACTTCAAACTGAAGTTGTCTTCTATGCTGATCTGCTCTACGCTTATATTCCTGACTTGAACTCTGCAGTCGCTCCTTCACCTGGTTGTGAAGTTCCTTCATTGTTTCTGTGAATTCTTCTGCACTAGCGCTCCTAGTCGCAGTCTGTTCTGAATCCCTTAGTTCAGAAATTCCTCTCGGCTACATGCCATAGACAACCTGAAATGGACTCTGCCCTGTGCTCCTGTTAACTGAGTCATTATACACAAATTCTGCTTGTGGTAATATGTTGTCCCACTGGTTGTGGTGCTCTGTCACCAAGCTTTTCAACAAGTCTCCCAGACTTCTGTTCACCACTTATGTCTGTCCATCCATCTGAGGATGATCTGCTGAACTAAACAACAAGTTAGTTCCTAGCTTCTTCCATAAGGTCCTCCAAAAATGCCCTATGAATTTCGTATCTCGATCTGAAACAATGCTTCTTGGCAATCCATGAAGTCGAATGACCTCTTTGAGAAACAAGTTCGCAATGTGAGTTGCGTCACTGGTCTTCTAACATGGAATGAAGTGTGCCATTTTGGAAAATATATCCACTACCACAAAGATTGAATCACAACCTCTTTGTGTTCTTGGCAACCCCAATACAAAATCCATGCTAATTGCATCCCACGACCTCTCTGGTATGGGCAATGGTTGATAAAATCCTACATTCTGTTTCCTCTCCTTCGAATGCTGGCAAATTCTGCATCTGTCCATGAATATCTTGACGTCTGCTCGCATTCCTGGCCAAAAATATGACTCATTCAATTTTGCCAACGTCTTGTCGTGACCAAAGTGCCCTGCTAATCCTCCACTATGTTTCTCCTTCAACAGATTCTCCCTCATGGAGCATTTCAGAATACATAGTTGATTGCCCTTGAACAACAATCCTTCCTGGATCATGTATTCTATCCATTGGCTTCTATCTCTGAGAATTGGATTCTCAGCTGCTTCATACACTTCTTTAAAATCCTGATCTTCAGCATACATGTTCCTGAGATCATCAAAATCCAACGTTTTGACTCGGAACTCCTGCAACAACAAACACTTCCTTCTCAAAGCATCAACAACTTTGTTAGCAGTACCAGAAATATGTTTTATCACAAAAGTGAAATTTTGCATATACTCAACCCATTTTACATGTTTCTGATTCAACTTCTCCTGTTGAGTCACAAACTGCAGTGCATGGTTGTCACTGTATAAGACAAACTCTTTCGGGATCAAGTAATGCCTCCATTTCTTCAATGCCTGGATGATAGCATAAAACTCCTTATCATAAGTGGATTATTTTACTTTGGCTTCATTCAGCTTCTCTCTGAAATACGCTATGGGCCTGTCTTCCTGACTCAAGACTTTCCCTATTGCAAATCCACTTGCATCGCATTTCACTTGAAATGTTTTCTGGAAATCCGGCAACACCAAAACTGGTTGTTTTGTGATCTTCCTCTTCAATAGATAAAAACTTTTCTCAGCCTCTTCTATCCAGTGAAAATACTTGTGTCTCTTCTTCACTGTATCCATCATTGCTGCGCTGATTCCATTGAAATTCCTGGTGAATTTTCGATAGAAACTAGCCAATCCGTGAAAACTTCTCACCTCAAAAACATTCTTCGGTGATGGACAATTCTTGATTACTTTCACCTTATCTGGATCCATCCTCAACTCATTTGCCGAAATAACAAATCCCAAGTAAATGAGCTCTATCTTCATGAACAAGGACTTCTTCACGTTTATCAACAACTTCTCTCGCTGTAGTTTCTGCATCACTATAGCCAAATGCTTCAAATGCTCCGCTACTGTTTTACTGAAAACCAATATGTCATCTAAATACACAATGACAAATTTTCCGATGAACTCCTCCAGGACTTCATTCATCAACCGCATGAAGGTACTTGGCGCATTTGTTAAGCCAAATGGAATAACAAGCCATTCATACAACCCTTCATTTGTTTTGAATGTTGTCTTCCATTCATCACCTTCTCTCATGTCAATTTGATGATAATCGCTTTTCAAATCAATCTTTGAAAAATATTTTTCTCCACTCAAGCAATCCATCAGATCATCCATCCTCAGTAATGGAAATCTATACCTGATGGTTATCTTATTAATCACCCTTGAGTCAGTACACATCCTCCAGCCTCCGTCTTTCTTCGGACTGAGTACTGTTGGAACAACACATGGACTCAAGCTTTCCCCGACTAAACCTTTGTCCAACAAATCCTGGACTTGCCTCTTGACCTCTTCATTCTCTTGCGGCGTCAATCTGTACGTGGCTTTTTTTGGAAAACTGGCTCCTGGTATGAGATCAATATGATGACTCACACTCCTGATCGGTGGCAATGAACGAGGTAATTCGTCCACTACGATGTCAGTGAACTCTTCCAACAGTTCCTGAACTTCCTCCGGCAAATCATCCACTCTTGTGCTAGTCAGAAAAATCCTAGACTTTCTGACCACAATGAACTGTGGATCCTCTTTCTTCTTAACCTCTGTAAGAAGTTCCTTCCCACTCATGAGAATTACAGTGTTTCTTACTTTAGGCTTCACCTCCTTATCCTTAATTGGAAGCAACATGTGTGTCCTCCCATTCTTCTCCAGGGTGTATGTGTTCATTCGCCCATCATGAATCACATTTCTGTCATATTGCCATGGTCTACCCAACAATAGATGACAAACATCCATAGGAATGACATCACACAATATTTTATCATTATATCCTCCTATCTTGAATTCAACTAAACATTGTTTAGTGACAGTTACCTGGTGTCCTTTCTGTAGCCACGAAACTCTGTATGGGCTTGGATGATTAGTCGTCTCCAGCTCCAGCTTCTCTACCATCTCTATAGAAACAAGATTATCCGTGCTTCCACTATCTACAATGACCTTGCATACCCTGTCCTTGGCCTTGCAAGCAGTCCTAAGAAGTCTGGTCCTTTGGACTGAACTCTCCACCTCCTTCTCGGATGTCAAAAGGAATTTTCGCATCATCAGCGATCTTCCGCCTTCAACGTCTTCTGCCTCAACATCCCGCCTCTGTGCTTCAGCGATGTGAGATTCTCCAGTCTCCTTCTTTTTTTCTGGACACTCGTAAGACTTGTGCCCATTCTTTCCACATGTGAAGCATGTAATTACTCCACCTCTTCCTCTTCCTCTACCTCTAGCACGAGGAAAAGTATTGTTGTCAGCATAATCTCCTCTCTACTCAGTATGTTGCCCTCACGGTTCATCATATTTTCCTCGATGTGAGGTTCCACCTCTCTCAGTTTGAGTCTGAGGTTTCTTCCAGTCTTCCTTGGGCTTCTGATATTTATCTTGGGCAACTTATTTTCCTCTTGGCTGACTTCTGCCTCGCCCTCTCTGACCCTGCTTTCGGCTCAACTTCTCTTCTGCTTTCAACACCATTTGATAAGCATCTTCCACCGTTCGGATGGTTACCATGCTCATCTCATATTGGATATCATATCTCAGGCCATTCATGTATCTGGCAAATTTTTCATCATCGCTCTCTCGATGACCTGCCCTGATGTTCATCTTGTAGAATTCCTCAGTGTATTCTGTCTCAGGTTCTGCATCCTCCTGAATAGAGAAATTTGGTAATCCCTGGGGATGAATTTTGCCTTCATCGTCGCGATCATTCTATCCCAGCTTTTGATATTCTACTTTCCCTTGCAGCATCTGTCATCTTGTAGTTCATCCCACCACAATGATGCATGTCCCTTTAGTCTTGTGACAACATGCTTGACCTTCTTGTCTTCCTCGACATCTTCATAGTCGAAGTACGTGTCTAGAGCTCTAATCCAGTCTAGAAGCTCCTCTTCATCCAAGTTTCCCTCATAAACTGGAATGTCCATCTTCGCTCTTGCACCCATCCTTGCAATAGCTCTAATAAAACATTCGTTTGATGCATATTTAGCTACAACCTCTTCTTCTCGTTCAGCCTCAATTTCACTCTCGGAATCACTTAGATCCCCCGCACTGACTGTGCCTCTTTGGTCTTTCTCCATGTCTTCGAGTCTAGCTCATAGATCACACATTTGTCTCTCCATAACTGGATTTGTCATCTTCCTGCCTCTTCTTCTCGGCATTTCCCTATCCTCTGGATCGGGTGATTACATATCCCTTCTCCTTGGAAGCATGGTGAATTCTTCCCTTCTCTACTACAGAAAGAAAAGAATCCTTTATGTTCTCTGATACCAAACTGATGGCAACGCCCACTACCTCTCAACCCACAAGTCGGGTGGTCCGCATGCTCACAGGATCTTTCCTTTCTCACGACCCGAAGAACTCTAATCGGTTCTTCTATTTCCCTATTGAGAAATATGCACCCACAGTAACTCTCACGCGATCCCCTCTTTCCACTCAGAAGATCGGACTTCGTGACTTCGCGAGGTCAGTGGTCGAGCATTCAGTTCTCGATTCCCCAAAACCCGATACAAGTCAACGCTGACCTTTTCCTCTACTATCGGGATTTCTCCTATCGTGATTTTGGCACTCGCGATGTTGAACAACTTGTGTTACCGACTCCCGAATCTCGATATGATGAAACTCCGACACACATGTGAGTTTGACTATTCAACGCTTCACCTCATCGACATTTCGGAGTTCACAATATCGCGAATCTTGATGCAATGTTTTCAGCACTTCAACCTGTGAAATTCTGAAAATCGTGCCAACTGTCCACTCGCTTACTCTTGTGGCCCGACACAATCCTTTGGCTGTCGGGATATTGCGTTTCGCGATTTCGCGATTCCTGTTGCTATGTTTACGGAGTTCCAACCCAGGAAACCCCGATATGAGATTCACGAGTAGATTCGATGACCCTTCTGGCTCGGATCATCGGTCCTACCCCTCCTGAGCTTTGAACCCTTAGGGAATACTCGTCGTATCTCCCCTGCTTCTCCACGAGATCTAATGACTCACGGGACTTAGCAGATTCTCCTCAAGGAATCCCAATCGTCCGTTCTTCCTTGGAAATTTTAGCAAATGACCAAGTGTTCCTCCGCCAACTTGTCCACCTGCACGCAAGCTTACAACACCTTCTTAAAACATTTCCCGCCACAAGTTCCCTGTGCTTCTCTTGACGATTAATCGAAGGCCCTATACCTCTTGAGCTTCCCAACTCTGAATCCTTCAGAAAACCTTGCACGCACTCCTTGCGGAAACCTGCAACCACTTCCTAAGTGTTGAATCCCTTCGACTCTGCGCACACCTGCAGTAGCAGTCTTTCGATACTCAATCAGGTCCACAACCCTGAAACTTCACTCGGCCTGTGCACTTCTTGCACAACTCTTGTTCCTATCTACACTTCTAAATGAACTAGAACAAAAGTTACCTATCTGAACCCTCTGTCAACGCACTCCTTGCAGACACTTCGACTGCACTCCTTGCAGGAATCCTTGTTCAGATAGAGAAACAATTGAAACTCATTCCTTCTTCCTTTCAGACTTCAAACTCAAACATGAAATCATATACACGACATATAAAGCAAATGTATAACAGGAAGCAAACATTCATGAGCATATCATTCAGCATCAATACACAAAGAACAAACACAAAACCATGAATTTGAATCAACCTCTTTCTACTAATCCAAATATCTGTACATGGGTGTTCTTACACAGCTCTTTGCATGCTCTTGCTCTAATGCTTCACTGATAATTTTACAATACACAATGAGGGTGTCTATATCCCGTTTCCCTCTTGAGCTCTAAAACTGTCTAATCTAGAATTAAATTCTATCAACCTGCATTAACTACTATAAATGCCTTCTACCTACTAAGGATGAGAGAAAATCCGCTCAAAGTCCATTTTACATTATACAAGTGTGCTTCCTCTTAATGACTACATTTAAGATTGCGCAACAATTCCAAGGTAATTTCAAAAATTTGTGCTGGCGCTTGTCCAGCTGTCCGGTATCTCCGCGCTGGCTCGCTTGATGTTGGTGATGCTCCTACATTAGCGAGGAACAATTTACGAAGGAACTATTGTATACAAAAGTGTAGTGGTTGGGTGCTAGTTCTTGCGAATCCTACATTGTGCAAACATTATCTGGTAAAAGTCTTGTAATGATCATAGTTGTAGCTAGTGAGAGGACAAGGGAAAGAAATTACGGAACTAGGTATAATAGATCATATATGTATTTTGTTAATTGGTGTGTGGTAGAAAAAAAAAATATTGAGTTAAAAATCATTGGGAAGGTTTGGGATTTAGAATGAGAATAACAGAGAGAAAGTGCATCCAGGTAGAAGGATGAGAATATATTATTTAGAGAGTTTGGAAGAGGGATAGTGCAACCATATGAGATGAGATGGATTGATGTGATGTAAAAGTGAGAGAGAAAGGTATTTATGCATTATGTTTTGTTGGGTCTTAACATTATAAAGGAGAGGTATTGCAAGAGGTGACTTCATAGTTTTTGTCATGTTTATAGAGTTGATAAGTATTGCAATGAGCATCTTATAAAGAATTTCATTGTTTTTGATTGGGTAGAAGGATGAGAAGGTATCATTTGGAATGTGTGGAAGAGATAAAGTGAAACCATATGAAATGGTTGGATGTGAGGTACAACTAAGA
>ML855063.1:0-19877 GCA_009831015.1 Picea engelmannii | reverse complement strand
TGTTCTAGTTCATTTAGAAGTGTAGATAGGAACAAGAGTTGTGCAAGAAGTGCGCAGGCCGAGTGAAGTTTCAGGGTTGTGGACCTGATTGAGTATCGAAAGACTGCTACTGCAGGTGTGCGCAGAGTCGAAGGGATTCAACACTTAGGAAGTGGTTGTAGGTTGTCGCAAGGAGTGCGTGCAAGGTTTTTTGAAGGATTCAGAGTTGGGAAGCTCAAGAGGTATAGGGCCTTTGATTAATCGTCAAGAGAAGCATAGGGAACTTGTGGCGGGAAATGTTTTAAGAAGGTTTTGTAAGCTTGCGTGCAGGTGGACAAGTTGGCGGAGGAACACTTGGTCATTTGCTAAAATTGCCAAGGAAGAACGGACGATTGGGATTCCTTGAGGAGAATCCGCTAAGTCCCGTGAGTCATTAGATATCGTGGAGAAGCAGGGGAGATAGGACGAGTATTCCCTAAGGGTTCAAAGCTCAGGAGGGGTAGGACCGGTGATCCGAGCCAGAAGGGTCGTCGAATCTACTCGTGAATCTCATATCGAGGTTTCCTGGGTTGGAAATCCGTAAACATAGCAACAGGAATCGTGAAATCGCGAAACGCGATATCTCGACAGCCAAAGGATTGTGTGGGGCCACAAGAGTAAGCGAGTGGACAATTGGCACAATTTTCAGAATTTCACAGGTTGAAGTGCTGAAAACATTGCATCAGGATTCGCGATATTGCGAACTCCGAAATGTCGATGAGGTGAAGCGTTGAATAGTCAAACTCACACGTGTGTCGGGGTTTCAGCATATCGAGATTCGGGAGTCGGTAACACAAGTTGTTCAACATCGCGAGTGCCAAAATCACGATAGGAGAAATCCCGATAGTAGAGGAAAAGGTCAGCGTTGACTTGTATTGGGTTTTGGGGAATCGAGAACTGAACACTCGACCACTGACCTCGCGGAGTCGCGAAGTCCGATCTCCTGAGTGGAAAGAGGGGATCGCGTGAGAGTTACTGTGGGTGCATATTTCTCGATAGGGAAATAGAAGAACCGGTTAGAGTTCTTCGGGTCGTGAGAAAGGAAAGATCCTGTGAGCGAGCGGACCACCCGACCTGTGGGTTGAGAGGTAGTGGGCATTGCCATCAGTTTGGTATCAGAGCACAGAAAGGATTCTTTTCTTTCTGTAGTAGAGAAGGGAAGAATTCACCATGCCGCCAAGGAGAAGGGATATGTAATCACCCGATCCAGAGGATAGGGAAATGCCGAGAAGAAGAGGAAGGCAGATGACAGATCCAGTTATGGAGAGACAAATGTGTGCTCTATGAGCTAGAATCGAAGACATGGATAAAGCCCAAAGAGGCACAGTCAGTGCGGGGGATCTAAGTGATTCCGAGAGTGAAATTGAGGCTGAACGAGAAGAAGAAGTTGTAGCTAAAGATGCATCAAACGAATGTTTTATTAGAGCTATTGCAAGGATGGGTGCAAGAGCGAAGATGGACATTCCAGTTATGAGGGAAACTTGGATGAAGAGGAGATTCTAGACTGGATTAGAGCTCTAGACACGTACTTCGACTATGAAGATGTCGAGGAAGACAAGAAGGTCAATCATGATGTCACAAGACTAAAGGGACATGCAACATTGTGGTGGGATGAACTACAAGCTGACAGATGCTGCAAGGGAAAGTAGAATATCAAAAGCTGGGATAGAATGATCGTGACGATGAAGGAAAAATTCATCCCCAGGGATTACCAAATTTCTCTGTTCAGGAGGATGCAGAACCTGAGACAGAATACACTGAGGAATTCTACAAGATGAACATCAGGGCAGGTCATCGAGAGAGCGATGATGAAAAAGTTGCCAGATACATGAATGGCCTGAGATATGATATCCAAGATGAGATGAGCATGGTAACCATCCAAACAGTGGAATATGCTTATCAGATGGTGCTGAAAGCAGAAGAGAAGTTGAGCCGAAAGCAGGGTCAGAGAGGGCGAGGCAGAAGTCAGCCAAGAGGAAAATCAGTTGCCCAAGATAAATATCAGAAGCCCAAGGAAGACTGGAAGAAACCTCAGACTCAAACTGAGAGAGGTGGAACCTCACATCGAGGCAAATATGATGAACCGCGAGGGCAGCATACTGAGCAGAGAGGAGATTATGCTGACAACAATACTTTTCCTCGTGCTAGAGGTAGAGGAAGAGGAAGAGGTGGAGTAATTACATGCTTCACATGTGGAAAGAATGGGCACAAGTCTTACGAGTGTCCAGAAAAAAAGAAGGAGACTGGAGAATCTCACATCGCTGAAGCACAGAGGCGGGATGTTGAGGCAGAAGACGTTGAAGGCGGAAGATCGCTGATGATGCGAAAATTCCTTTTGACATCCGAGAAGGAGGTGGAGAGTTCAGTCCAAAGGACCAGACTTCTTAGGACTGCTTGCAAGGCCAAGGACAGGGTATGCAAGGTCATTGTAGATAGTGGAAGCACGGATAATCTTGTTTCTATAGAGATGGTAGAGAAGCTGGAGCTGGAGACGACTAATCATCCAAGCCCATACAGAGTTTCGTGGCTACAGAAAGGACACCAGGTAACTGTCACTAAACAATGTTTAGTTGAATTCAAGATAGGAGGATATAATGATAAAATATTGTGTGATGTCATTCCTATGGATGTTTGTCATCTATTGTTGGGTAGACCATGGCAATATGACAGAAATGTGATTCATGATGGGCGAATGAACACATACACCCTGGAGAAGAATGGGAGGACACACATGTTGCTTCCAATTAAGGATAAGGAGGTGAAGCCTAAAGTAAGAAACACTGTAATTCTCATGAGTGGGAAGGAACTTCTTACAGAGGTTAAGAAGAAAGAGGATCCACAGTTCATTGTGGTCAGAAAGTCTAGGATTTTTCTGACTAGCACAAGAGTGGATGATTTGCCGGAGGAAGTTCAGGAACTGTTGGAAGAGTTCACTGACATCGTAGTGGACGAATTACCTCGTTCATTGCCACCGATCAGGAGTGTGAGTCATCATATTGATCTCATACCAGGAGCCAGTTTTCCAAAAAAAGCCACGTACAG
Source organism: Picea engelmannii (assembly GCA_009831015.1). Classification (NCBI taxonomy): domain Eukaryota; kingdom Viridiplantae; phylum Streptophyta; class Pinopsida; order Pinales; family Pinaceae; genus Picea; species Picea engelmannii. Next base: position 16,817 of record ML855063.1, on the reverse strand, counting down.
ATTGACGCCGCAAGAGAATGAAGAGGTCAAGAGGCAAGTCCAGGATTTGTTGGACAAAGGTTTAGTCGGGGAAAGCTTGAGTCCATGTGTTGTTCCAACAGTACTCAGTCCGAAGAAAGACGGAGGCTGGAGGATGTGTACTGACTCAAGGGTGATTAATAAGATAACCATCAGGTATAGATTTCCATTACTGAGGATGGATGATCTGATGGATTGCTTGAGTGGAGAAAAATATTTTTCAAAGATTGATTTGAAAAGCGATTATCATCAAATTGACATGAGAGAAGGTGATGAATGGAAGACAACATTCAAAACAAATGAAGGGTTGTATGAATGGCTTGTTATTCCATTTGGCTTAACAAATGCGCCAAGTACCTTCATGCGGTTGATGAATGAAGTCCTGGAGGAGTTCATCGGAAAATTTGTCATTGTGTATTTAGATGACATATTGGTTTTCAGTAAAACAGTAGCGGAGCATTTGAAGCATTTGGCTATAGTGATGCAGAAACTACAGCGAGAGAAGTTGTTGATAAACGTGAAGAAGTCCTTGTTCATGAAGATAGAGCTCATTTACTTGGGATTTGTTATTTCGGCAAATGAGTTGAGGATGGATCCAGATAAGGTGAAAGTAATCAAGAATTGTCCATCACCGAAGAATGTTTTTGAGGTGAGAAGTTTTCACGGATTGGCTAGTTTCTATCGAAAATTCACCAGGAATTTCAATGGAATCAGCGCAGCAATGATGGATACAGTGAAGAAGAGACACAAGTATTTTCACTGGATAGAAGAGGCTGAGAAAAGTTTTTATCTATTGAAGAGGAAGATCACAAAACAACCAGTTTTGGTGTTGCCGGATTTCCAGAAAACATTTCAAGTGAAATGCGATGCAAGTGGATTTGCAATAGGGAAAGTCTTGAGTCAGGAAGACAGGCCCATAGCGTATTTCAGAGAGAAGCTGAATGAAGCCAAAGTAAAATAATCCACTTATGATAAGGAGTTTTATGCTATCATCCAGGCATTGAAGAAATGGAGGCATTACTTGATCCCGAAAGAGTTTGTCTTATACAGTGACAACCATGCACTGCAGTTTGTGACTCAACAGGAGAAGTTGAATCAGAAACATGTAAAATGGGTTGAGTATATGCAAAATTTCACTTTTGTGATAAAACATATTTCTGGTACTGCTAACAAAGTTGTTGATGCTTTGAGAAGGAAGTGTTTGTTGTTGCAGGAGTTCCGAGTCAAAACGTTGGATTTTGATGATCTCAGGAACATGTATGCTGAAGATCAGGATTTTAAAGAAGTGTATGAAGCAGCTGAGAATCCAATTCTCAGAGATAGAAGCCAATGGATAGAATACATGATCCAGGAAGGATTGTTGTTCAAGGGCAATCAACTATGTATTCTGAAATGCTCCATGAGGGAGAATCTGTTGAAGGAGAAACATAGTGGAGGATTAGCAGGGCACTTTGGTCACGACAAGACGTTGGCAAAATTGAATGAGTCATATTTTTGGCCAGGAATGCGAGCAGACGTCAAGATATTCATGGACAGATGCAGAATTTGCCAGCATTCGAAGGAGAGGAAACAGAATGTAGGATTTTATCAACCATTGCCCATACCAGAGAGGTCGTGGGATGCAATTAGCATGGATTTTGTATTGGGGTTGCCAAGAACACAAAGAGGTTGTGATTCAATCTTTGTGGTAGTGGATATATTTTCCAAAATGGCACACTTCATTCCATGTTAGAAGACCAGTGACGCAACTCACATTGCGAACTTGTTTCTCAAAGAGGTCATTCGACTTCATGGATTGCCAAGAAGCATTGTTTCAGATCGAGATACGAAATTCATAGGGCATTTTTGGAGGACCTTATGGAAGAAGCTAGGAACTAACTTGTTGTTTAGTTCAGCAGATCATCCTCAGATGGATGGACAGACATAAGTGGTGAACAGAAGTCTGGGAGACTTGTTGAAAAGCTTGGTGACAGAGCACCACAACCAGTGGGACAACATATTACCACAAGCAGAATTTGTGTATAATGACTCAGTTAACAGGAGCACAGGGCAGAGTCCATTTCAGGTTGTCTATGGCATGTAGCCGAGAGGAATTTCTGAACTAAGGGATTCAGAACAGACTGCGACTAGGAGCGCTAGTGCAGAAGAATTCACAGAAACAATGAAGGAACTTCACAACCAGGTGAAGGAGCGACTGCAGAGTTCAAGTCAGGAATATAAGCGTAGAGCAGATCAGCATAGAAGACAACTTCAGTTTGAAGTTGGTGACTTGATTCTGGCACATTTGAGGAAGGAAAGGTTCCCGAGAGGAACGTATAATAAATTGAAGATGAAGAAGATCGGGCCATGTAGGGTCTTGAAGGAATTTGGGGTGAATGCTTATCAGATTGAATTACCCGATGGGATTGGAATTTATTCAATATTCAATATCTCAGATTTGTACCCATATAGAGCTGGAGAAGCAGAGACTGGAGGTGAGCAACTAGTGATCCAGTGGACAAAGCAGATGCCAGTTGCAGATAAGCCACAGATGGAGCGCATACTGGACAAAAGAGTAGGTAAGAGGACCAGGCGAAAGCAATATTTTGAGTATCTGATCAAATGGAAGAACCATACAGTTGAACATGCCAGCTGGGAGAGCGAAGAAGAGATACAGAAGCATGGATAAACCGTGTAGGATCTCATGGATAGGAGCCCATGAAAAGTTTCAAGCAAGGGAGTATGATGTAGGAGCATCACCAACATCAAGCAAACCAGCACGGAGATACCGGACAGTTGGACAAGCGCCAACACAAATTTTTGATATTACCTTGGAATTGTTGGGCAATCTTAAATGTAGTCATTAAGAAGAAGTGCACTTGTATAATGTAAAATGGACTTTGAGCGGATTTTCTCTCGTCCTTAGTAGGTAGAAGGAATTTATAGTAGTTAATGCAGGTAGATAGAATTTAATTCTAGATTAGACAGTTTTAGAGCGCAAGAGGGAAACGGGATATAGACACCCTCATTGTGTATTGTAAAATTATTAGTGAAGCATTAGAGCAAGAGCATGCAGAGAGCTGTGTAAGAACACCCATGTACATATATTTGGATTAATAGAAAGAGGTTGATTCAAATTCATGGTTTTGTGTTTGTTCTCTGTGTATTGATGTTGAATGATATGCTCATGAATGTTTTCTTCCTATTATACATTTGCTTTATATGTCGTGTATATGATTTTATGTTTGAGTTTGAATTCTGAAAGGAAGAAGGAATGAGTTTCAATTGTTTCTCTATATGAACAAGGATTCCTGCAAGGAGTGCGTTGACAGAGGGTTCAGATAGGTAACTTTTTATCTCGTTCATTTAGAAGTGCAGATAGGCAAAAGAGTCGTGCAAGAAGTGTGCAGGCCGAGTGAAGTTTCAGGGTTTTGGACCTGATTGAGTATCGAAAGACTGCTACTGCAGGTGTGCGCAAAGTCGAAGGGATTCAACACTTAGGAAGTGGTTGCAGGTTGTCGCAAGGAGTGCGTGCAAGGTTTTCTAAAGGATTCAGAGTTGGGAAGCTCAGGAGGTATAGGGCCTTCGAGTAATTGTCAAGAGAAGCACAGGGAACTTGTACCAGGAAGTGTTTTAAGCAGGTGTTGTAATATTGCGTGCATGTGGACAAGTTGGCGGAGGAACACTTGGTCATTCGCTAAAATCGCCAAGGAAGAATGGACAGTCAGGATTCCTTGAGGAGAATCCGCGAAGTCTCGTGAGTTGTTAGATCTTGTGGAGAAGCAGGGGAGATACGATGAGTATTCCCTAAGGGTTCAAAGCTCAGGAGGGGTAGGACCGATGATCCAAGCCATAAGGGTCATCGAATCTACTCGTGAATCTCATATCGGGGTTTCGTGAGTTGGAACTCTGTAAACATAGCAACAGGAATCTCAAAATCGTGAAACGTGATATCCCAACAGCCAAAGGATCGTGTGGGGCCACAAGAGCAAGCGAGTGGACAGTTGGCACGAGTTTTAGAATTTTGCAGGGTGAAGTGTCGAAAACATTGCATCAGGATTCGCGATATTGTGAACTCTGAAATGCCGATGAGGTGAAGCGTTGAATAGTCAAACTCGCGCGTGCGTCAGAGTTTCAACATATCGAGATTCGGGAGTCAGTAAGACAAGTTGTTCAACATCGCGAGTGTCGAAATCGCAATAGGAGAAATCCCGATAGGAGAGGAAAAGGTCAGCATTGACTTGTATTGGGTTTCGGGGATTCGAGAACCGAACGCTCGACCACTGACCTCGTGGAGTCACGAAGTCCGATCTCCCGAGTGGAAAGAGGGGATCGCGTGAGAGTTACCGTGGGTGCAGATTTCCCGATAGGGAAATAGAAGAACTGGTTAGAGTTCTTCGGGCCGTGAGAAAGGAAAGATCCTGTGAGCGCACGGACCGCCCGACCTGCGGGTTGAGAGGTAGCGGGCGTCGCCATCACTCACCAGCTATAATATTTGTCATTATTAGCTAACTTTTCCAACAATTTAGAACTACATATATAGAGTTATATTTACGACCATTTTTTCTTAAACAACACCACAGCCTTATCATTCTATTGCTATGTCTATTCAGCCAGATATTGTCCACATCGACACTACACACCTCAGATGGCTTCTCTAGTTATAACTACATACCTATATAGGTAGATGTACAACCATTCTTTCTTAAACAAAAACAACACCACAACGTTAGCATTCTATTGCTACGTCTACTCAGCTAAATATTGTCCACATAGACACTACACCTCATATGGTTTCTCTAGTTAGAACTACATACCTATATAGGTACATGTACAATTATTCTTTCTTAAACAACAACACCAAATCCTTAGCATTCTACTGCTATGTCTACTCAGCTAGATATTGTCCACAATGACACTACACCTCAGTTGGATTATCTAGTTTTCCATCCTTCAATGTAACTCAAAAATGGCTATATACATTCTCTTCATATGTATACTTCACCAGCATGGATGCACACCACCACCAGTGCTTATTTGTACCATAGAACACATTCCATATTCATTGTGCAAATTAATCATTGGAGTTTTCTTGTTTACACTCTAGGAGCAACACATCATATCATGGACATGACATCTTCAATGGATACTAATCACCTCGGTCCTACAACAATTTCTTCACATCATCACACAAATAAGTATCATTCCTAGATCACCACAAGCTCAGACTAGAACATCCTTACTATATTCAAATATCATGCATTTTATTTTTCCACCAAGTCTATCATGTCCTTGAAAAAGCATAGTTGCAAGAGATTGCAACAAAGAACACTCAAACTTGAAGGATCATATCAATATTTCATGCCATACTACCCTTTAATCTTTTTACCAAGTCTATCACCTAGAGTAGTGTGATCACCCTTCATTTCAAAACATTGTGATCACACTAAATTGACTTGGTGTGAACTACCCTTCGAGTTAAACATTTCCATTTCTCTTCATTTATATGGTGTCATGTACCTTAATTTGAATAGGGTGAGTTACCTTTACTTGAATAGGTGTAAGTGTATGTGTTTAAACAAGTGCTCCATTGTTTTGATCTACCATTCTTTCAAAGCGTTACAATTTTTTTCATGGGAAAAACTATGATTTATTTCATTCATATGAGTGTTGGTAACCTTCAATGTTTTCATAAGGGAATGAATCTCAGCATCCATATTCTCAATATGGTATACCATATTACAATGTAATATGGTATTTTATATGGTATATCATATCTCATGTAGTTTTTTTTTTTTTTAACTTAAAGGAAGCGTGGCAATATCGACGATAGTTCGTGGCAAGGAAAAAAAAAATTGAAAAAGCATGTCAATAGTGATGAAATTTCGTCACACTTTTCCACGGTTTTGTGTCACACATATAGAATTTGTGTCATAATTTTTGTCTCTGCCATCAATTTTCGTCGCTATTGCCACGATTTTGCATCGCAACGTTCCACAATGTTTTTTACCTTGGCACGGTTTTTCGTCCCTATTGCGATGAAGTTTCTTCTCTGTGGCCACGATTTATAAGGTAAACCTATCTTGATGGTGATGACACGTGGAGGGATAATTTCAACGTTGTTTCTATGAACACCTAGTTCATGGATATAGCGACGAAAAAATAGCAATGAAAAATAGTCTTTTCTTTCGTGGAAATTGCGACGGATAAGTGTGGCAATAGCAACGAAAAACCGTGGAAAATTTGGTCATATATAATAGTGAAACATATATCATCTAGATTATTAGTTTTAAATTAATGATTATATATTGTTTCATGTAGGAAATGACCATTTTTATAAGCACCTGGAGAGCAAGGCCTTGTTGATTTTTGGGGAAACCGTACACGTGAGGTGTAATTGCTAGAATTCCAACCTCAAAAAAGATCGTTTGGATTATCTTGAAGGCCTCTTTGGAGTAGATACCTTCAATAAAAAAGTGGTCGCCTCTGCAATGAGAAAATATTTAAAATATACATGGGATGTGTATAGAAAAAACTTGGCAATCAACCCTAGGTATGAGAGCCCTCCATTGATTCCAAAGAGGGAATAGAAGGTTCTCATTGATAATGCAAAAGAAAATAAATTGAGAAAAACAGGAGAAAAAAATGGTACCCCAAGGTAAATTACAATATTTTGAATTCAATACCTTTAATTTTATTTAGATCTAAATAAAAGTGTGTTATATAACATACTTGAAACTTTTTATGATAGGTTTCCTAACACTTCGAAGGAAACCAAAGAAAGGATTTCCAAACATTGCCAGCATAGGCTAGGCCAGGGTTTCTACTCGAGGTTACAGTCAGGAATCGTAAGTACCCACACATCTTAATAATATTATTTTTATTGTCTTACAACTTTCAGGTAATTTCATCCAATAACATTAAAAATACATACTCTTATCCAATGCAGGATGATGACTTAGGAACTGAAACCACAAAGGAATACCTCCAACTTGGTTACAAGTATGAATATAAATTTGTCGTTGATCGTAGGAAAAGCATGGGGTAGACCCCAAGATCCAATTTGCGAGATAAGGTAAATCAAAATCATTCCACATTAAACTTTCATTACTTATGAAATACATAAATGTTTGATATCATCCATAACTTTAATGTCCTTCTTTTTTTTAATCATGGGAGAAACACTATCAAATAAAACATGAGTACTAGAAGACAGTGCATTGATAGTGCAACGTGGCCAGACAATCATGGTCCTCCCAAGAAACCCCATCCCATTGGGGAAAATCCCCACGATGTTCCTGTGACTAAGCCTATAATACTCGAAGGTTGAGCCCCTGCTAAATTGTAATATTTTTATAGGATGATGAGCCAAGTGTTTATAAGCTAGGAGGATTATGTGTTTATTAAGCCGGAGATCCTATATGTTGAAGGCCAGAGAGTCTGATTTTGAATATATTTAAATACTCACATCATTAATATAATTACGTCGTTGCGTGTAGACCGACCACAAAGAAATAGTTATGGGGGACTAAGCTCCACTAGGTAGGGAAAGGGAAGGGGATAAAAGGCTAGGAAAAAGGGTTAATCTTAAGGGCTTAATCCCAAGGGAATATTATAACATATTTTCCTAAAAGACTAAGGTTTGGAAAATAACTTATGTTATCCTAAGTTCTTGCGGGAAGGGGAACAAATGCGAAGTGGAGCTCATGTCTCTTCAAGAGGAAAGGTGTCTGATTTGGGACATGCATTTTTATGTGGGAAATCAGTTCATTGTGGGGTTCGCTCAACCATTTTGGCCATATTTCCTCATGCACTCACGGACTCATGGATGGAGTCATCCTCTCCATTGTTGAATCTCCTCAACCGTTGACCTTTGTAACTTGCACGCACCTATACTTTCTTGAGCTTGTACCCTACCTTAACAGTTGGTTGTTTATGCCTTCATCTATGCCATACACGAGTTTTGTTGCTTCCATCACCCTTACTGTTTGACATAGGAGATGGATAGAAGAAGCGGTTTTTCAGGCCTGTGGATTGAATAAGTAGGTTATCAGGCCTATTAGCAACTCTCTCTAGGTGAGAGAGGTTTCTGGGGAAGTGAATTATCCTGGAGGGAGCCCAGCAGTAGCTACAGAGCTCCGAGAATTCATGTTTGGCCTTATTTTGAATCCATGGAAGGGAAGTGGAGTAGTCGATGGATTGTTTAACAGTGAAGGTGTATACTTCCCGAGGTGGGACAGGCATATGGGTAATGAGAGGTTGGGAGCTGTGTGTGTAAATTGGCTCCTGGGAGGGATCTTTCCTGATGTACTCTACAAATTTTAGTAGTCTCTTCCTAACCTAGGAATCCTTGACCCAGGTGGAGTTTAGTCCCATCTCAGGGGTGACTGTTATAACCCTAAATTTCTCTACACATGCATACATGGCCTTGGCCCTCTTACTTGCATTTTTTTCCAAAGCACTGTTGAGTTTCTCTTCTTAAAAAAACAATTTTTAGAAGATGTACACATCCTGCACCATTAATTCCCATGTACATACACTTGTTGCACCACTAAATCTCATGTACATATGCATGTTGCACCATTATATCCTGTGTATACTTGAAAAAGTTGCAAAAAATAAAAAGTTGCAAGGAATTCATTGAGATTACAGGCTATTGGTAGCTTTCCAACTAATCCACCTTCTATAGTCCGTCACCCAAATGAATAACCATCATTTTTTCATATAAAAGGAGGTGTTGGAGTCTCATTTCACATCTAATCATAAGAAGAGTGAAACTCTACCTGATTTCATTCCCCTCCTTGCCCAAGATATTGCTTCCTTTTGTGAGAAATTGCCTCAGCATTCCCTCATTAGCCCCTTCTCCCTTCATTTATCCCATTCACTTCCCAAGAAGAGATCATAAGGTTGAGAGGAGAATTTCATACAAGGTGCACTTGGAGTTTGGTGAAGAGGAACCTGGACCAACTTCGAGGAATGGTGGCCGATTTAGATTGTAAAGGTATAATATTCATGTTATTAATAAAAGAATTGCATTTTCTTGTTACAAATGATGGTGTATTGAATACTTTTATTGGCTTATGATTGACATTCTAACATCCAACCCTAAATTATATATGGAATATCATGCTTGTAGTTTTATGTTTGTCAATATTTGGATGTAGGTCATCCATGGGAGGAGGTGTGTAGTCAGTGGAACTTCCAAGCGTGAGGAGGTCATCAACAGACGTGGGATTAGAGGTATAGTTTCCCAATCTCCTTTTCCTTTCTTTATTCATATGAGTTTTGGTATGTTTCGGGTAGTATAGAGAATTAATTGACTTTTAGATGATTAATCGATATGCCTACATTCTGAACCCTGGTGTAGTCAAAGTGGGGGTTTTCCCACTAGCAGAACTAGCGACCACATTGGGGAAGCCTCTAGGGGTTTTTAGGGGATTTTGGGTTGTTTGATTGGTTTGTTTTCCTTTCAATTTTCTATCAAGTTTTCTGAGTCTGTTAAGGGATCTTGGTCACCTTTAGGTTCTATACCAGTTGTCCCTTCCCTGTGAGTCTATCTGTTCTTTTCTTTTTTTGGAAATATACAGACGTGCACGTGCCCTGTCTTGAGTCAACCCGCGTACATACAAGATTTGCACAGTGAACAGCCTGCATACATACGCAGGTTGCTGATGCAAAAGCCCACGTATTTGTTTCAAGAATTTTTTTGAAAAAGAGGGAGTTGGCCTCTTTCCTGATTGAAATTCACACTTCTCAGGGTTTCTTGGATCAGTCTATAGTATTTGTTTTACAGCCATAAACTGGGTTTCGAGTTTAGTTTGCTTGTCTTCTTGTTTTTCTTGTGTTTACTTTTGAAAGGGTTTAAGCAAGTTTTTGACTTATAGATCCACCTTCTTCGTTTCTTGAGTGATTCCCTGTGATCCACAGTGGGCTAGGAATCTGTTTCAGTCTTGTTTTAGTGTTTTTTTTAGCCCTTTCACTTGCTTTGAAAAATAAGAAAAAATAATTTATTTTAGTTTTTCTGTTTAAAGCAATTTCAAAAAAAAAGATTTTCTTCTCAGTTTGGTAAAGTAGTTAGAGTTGGTTATTTGCTAGAAACGAAAAAAAAAAAAAATTTTAAGTTATTTATTGATTTCTTGAAGCATAAGTAGCTTGTAGTCAAGCAAAAATACGTTTTAAGTTTTCTTTTCAAGATCTTGAAAATTTTAGTTAAAGAAAAGTTGGCTACAAAGAGTTAGTTGTAAAACTTTACTTTTGATTAGAAGTAAGTTTGCTTTCAAGTTTCATATTTTTCTCCTCTTTTTCGTCTCTTATAACATCACTAGTTTCACCACTATATCCCTTGAGTAAATCAATCCATTAAAAAGAACGCTAAATCTAAAATTAACCAGACTGTTTATGTTTGTAGGGTCAACCAACTAGTTTAGGGTTAGGGTCTTGAATTAGGTTGGAGAGGAAACTCTTGAAGGTCATTAAACAAACATTGGAGTCAGAGTTAGGGAGTGTTAAAGTCCAGTGTTTCAAAATTTATCCGGGACGCCCTCTAACACAGGGGCTAAACACAAGGTCGCGTGAGGAAAGGAAATGGAGATAACCCCTCCAAATTCGGACTAAACGTAGTGGAGAACGCATATTGAGGATCTGTCGTGGGGGTACTACAGACTGCATTTTCCTACAGATATTCATGGACCTCGAATCCATTTACGATCATATGTTGTCTTCTAGACCACTTTCTTTCGATACCCTCAATAGGTTTTGGAATTTTTATCCTACTGATTGTGATCCTCCTGATTGTCGACTGTACCTGCATGTTGAATGACTGTGAGCTAGAAAATTAGTTGCATGTATTCTAGGGACTTACACGAGTGACTATGGGGGTATACCATGGTACATAGGGTTGATGTTGGGTCACACTTCACAGAGTATACCCGGAGGGTGCTTCCATGTTCAAATTTCACTTGCACTGGTTAGTTTCTCTTATGTTGGCTGGTGTAACTATTCTTCCTACTAGATAGTTGTTTTCTTGATTTGTCTTATAAGAGTTTTTCTAGTGTTTTCTTGGTTTTTAAACGATAGCTAAGCCTTGTTGTGTCAACTGATATTTTCAAAAAGTGGAAGATCAAGAGATTCTTCGGTCACGAAGGATCCAGGGCCTGTCATCGGTTTCATTAGAGCCACCTCTTCCACCATTATGGAGAATACTTGACCAACAAGGGTCATTCGAAGCAACCGGGATGCAAGAAAATGTGCCCGAGCCTACTCTGCGAGGAGATTATTCAACTTCGGAGGAACCTACTACTTATGAACTTGGGGAAGAATCTCTCGGGCCAACCAACCCTCTGATTACTGACTTGTCGATGCCAATATTAGTACAAGTTTTCCCTCCTGAGATGACACCTTCAGAGCACAGTTAGTCTTACAAGCATCCATGGAATAAAATGTTGCTACTTTGTCTAGGAGTCCTCATACTCTCGTTTTGGCTACCACCACAAGGGGTATTTTTCCTCCTAACCCACCTTTTCCAGTCTGAACCAGAGTGGTATTGACTCCCTCTACCTCGAGAAGTGTTCTGATATTGTCATCGACGACGACCACTGCTTCGTTTACGAAGAGTGAAATGAGCCCTCCATTCTCATATGGGATGCCCAACTTTGATTTGAACTTAGTCCTTACCTACTCCACCTTATAGACCATGGGTTTGAGGGCAAGGAGCTCAAACACTCCTGTGCAAGGGTCTACCGAGGGAACTTCAATCCCATTTAATGTTATCCCTTACGGTGGGGGTCATACACCTCCTATGCCCCCCTCGCTCGGTGGTGCTTTCTAGCAACCCATCAGGTCGAATGCTAATTACAACTTGTTTGGAGCAGTCAGTTTGGGATCTTCATCTTACACTACGTCGATGGGATCCATGTTGTTCTCTTTGTTTGGAACATTTGGGAACAACTTTTTGTCTTCGGTTGCCATCTCGGCTAGGGGAAACCCCAGTTTTTGGGAAACATAACCCTGTGTAGGGTACTATAACTACATAGGGGGAAATTACAAGAGTTATCTCCTCTCAAGGGATTTGGAATCCTTGGCAGGGATTAGTTCCCTCACAATGGATGTCAGTTGGGGGAAACCCCTTCCATGGTCAATAGAACCCCAAGAAAGGTTCAATACCTATACCCTCTGGATCGGTTGGGGGCATCTCCTTCCAAAATACTTGGAACACAATGTAGGGAGAAATCCCCACCCAATCCATGTCATCCAGTTATGGGATTCAGTCGATGATATCCCAGCAAACGCAGTTTCCATACACAGGTCAAGGCCATGGTTTCTACCAAAACCCTGGCCAACAGTCCAACGTTTCATGACAACCTCATGCCAGTCAAAATCCATCCCCCCTTTTTCCTGTACATAGTACTCAACCTAAACTATTGTTTCTGGAAATGCTACATCTTCCAGAATTTTCAAGGTTACTCAACGACCCAATTTTTCATGATCCGCATTGGCCCCCCATGTCGACTAAGTTTCCCTCAGGTATTCCAAAATTTGAAGGCAGGCCTGGCGAAGACCCAGGTGATCACGTGACAACCTTCCACTTATGGTTCTTGTCAAAGTCACTACGAGATGAATCCTTCCAGTTGCGCCTTTTTCAACACACTCTTATCGGAGGTGCCAAGAAATGGTATATTGAGCTCAACCGCTAGAGGTATTCTTAATTTAACGACTTGGTGATGGTCTTCCTAAACCATTTCCAGTTATCCGTGAAATATGATGCCGACACTGAATTGCTAGCCAACTTTGAGCAGACTAAGGCCGACCATATCTCCAACCACATCCAAGAATGTCGGCGTCAGAATAGCTTGATTAAGGTACAAGTCCCACCGACTTTCTTGATGGAGTGTTTCCTGAAGTCTTTGGTACCCATTGTATCCAAATATGTAGAAAATTATGAAGTGTTTTCAGAGGAGGAAGCGATAATGAGAGCGCAACATTTTGAACTGATTTACTCTCTATCTGACATGCTCTATGATATATTTCCAGATGCACCATGGTCCATCCTCGACAAGGCCAAACAAAAGTTTGGACCCCATGCTGATGGTATTGTGGGCTCATCACAAGGAAATTCCATTGATCTGTTGTCAAATCAATTGCAACAATTGTCGATATAGAAGACTGCAACCAGCCAGACCTTTTATTCAGTTGTATCCCCTAACCAAACGTCAGACATACACAGTCTGCATTCAACGAACTAGAAGGAAAACCAACAACCTGAAGGAAAGAAGAAACAACAAAACAAGAAGAGTAAGGGGGAAAAAAGGATAATAACAATGTTGGAAGGGGAAAAACAAAGAAGATCCAATCGAAGTATCCATGTAACCTTTGCACTGAGGACCACCCAAATCACTTGTGCCCTCGACTTGTGGAGGCTCAGAAGCTATTGGCACAGCAACAGCTTGTTGTGTTGATGAACCCATTTCCACATGGGAAAAACATGGCTCAAGCTTCAGCATCCTCGAGCACGGAAGGGGGCAGGCAGGGAACCCCCCATCTACTGGTAATAACCTGGGCGTGAATGTTTACATGTTGAAAGGTGATGCTCATATAGCGACCAGGGCCCGATATTAAGGAATGTTAGAGTCTGTCAAAAAGGGAAAATAAGTACAAACCCATTGGTTCCTCTCCAAATTGAGAAGACGATGGGAGAAACAATGACACACATCCCAAAAGGTGCTTTCAAGAAATCTTATCATAATCCGAACATGAGGGCTTCCCATAAATACTTCGTTGTGGAAGATTTGGCACAAACCCCTTACGCTATGTCTTCTTTGGAAGTCCTCCAGAGCTTCCCTTCATGGATAAAATCTTTGTTATTCGCCTTGGGATCTGCATAGACTTGTAACCCAAGAGGAGTCATTCTCAACCCAACTGACTTGAAACCTCATCTTCCTTACCACGTGGAATTTCAAATAGTAGTGTCTTACACCATGAAATATTTTACTCTAAATATCTTCCATACAGTGGTTGACGAAGGTGCCTTGACTTGCATGATGATTTGCAAACCCATTTTTTCTTCGTCACCTATGTTTCTTATGATGTTTGATGATCGTTTGTTTAGATCACATAGAATCATTCCTTCTTTCCACGTCCAGTTAGGAGGAAAGACCGTGTGTGTCGAAATTGAAGTGGTTGATGGGCCTCTTGACTACAACCTTTTTTTAGGAAGGAGTTGGACCTATGCAATGCATGCATTGGTTGCTACAGTATTTTGTCTCTTGTTGTTTCCACACAAGGGCCAGATTGTGACCATTGACCAGTTGTCTTTCTCTCATCCTGACCCTTCATCAAGGGCATCCACGGTCCCGATGATTGATAATCCTCAGCCCGAAACCATCAACATAGGGGTTGGTTTGTGTCCATCATTGATGGTTACTTTAGATTACCCTCCACCTTCTAGGGATGTTAAGCTTATATCGACTGCCCCTGAGCAGCCTAGGGCTGAAATTTTTCAAATGTCATCATTTTGAATGAATTACTTTCATGATTCGTGGACTCTTTCTTCCCCGTATGCCTCAATGGAAGGGACAAGGAATTATAGCATGGCCATGCCCTTGTCTGTAGCTGAATTTGCATACAACATTGTCCAACAAACTTCAGTCGAGCCCGATCTGACTCCCACATAGGAGTTAGATCCAATTCTCGAGCCTATTTGGGATCAAGGTTATCTTGCCACTATAGATTCTTTAGACCTAGTATTTCCCTCATACGAGGTGATTCTCGAGGCATTGACTGGTCTAGACAGACCCTGGGATGATCTCCATCATAGATCTTACTTGCTTCCGAAGTTAAGGAGAATAGAGGCAGGTGAATTTGTTTTGACTGTGAATGGAGATAAGTCTTGTCCTATTAATCCTTTGGCTACGCACACAGTTTAAGTCAAGTTTAATATGGTGACTATCTCCAAAAAAATCCCTATAGATATCTCCATAACCCCTGGCATCATGGAGAATGATTTCGTTGGAGCAGACTGCTCTCCCAAAAAGATTCGAATTTATATGGATTTATTTAAGGAATTTCGCGATGTTTTTTCCTGGTCTTACGTGGAAATGTCAGGCATAGACCCAAGAATCATTGAACATAAAATAACGACTTATCCTGACGCCAAGTCGATCCAACAGAATATTCATCTGGTAAATCCTCAAAAAGATACATCAATTAAGGCTAAAGTAGAGAAACTTCTTAAAGGAGATTTTATCTACCCCATGCAGCTGACAGAATGGGTGTCAAACCCCATTTCGGTTAGCAAGAAATAGGGTACGATTCGCGTGTGCATGGACTTCCATGACTTGAACAAGGCCTATCCAAAAATAATTTTCCCACCCCATTCATCGATCATATTGTCGATGAATTTGTGAGTTGAAAGGCGTTTTCATTCATGGATGGTTTTTCGGGATATAACCAGATTCAAATCAAACCCGAAGACCAGTATAAAACAAATTTTATTTGTCCTTGGGGCACATTCACATATCGTAAGATGCCTTTTGGCATGAAGAATTATGTAAACACTTTTCAGCAGGCCATGTCATTTGCTTTCCATAACCTTAGACATATATTTGAGACATATCTTGATAATCTAGAATCATGCTCTCGCAAGAGATCTGATCATCCAACACACCTCTGACTAATATTCGAGCGATGTCGCTACTATCATATTCGATTGAACCCTAACAAGTGCAGTTTCTGCGTAATGTCAGGTTGTCTCTTAGGCTTCATTGTTTCGACAACATGGATCATGGTCGATCCTCTCAAGGTTGAGGTGATAGTTCAATTGCCTCCCCCGTGCACAATACCCCAACTTCAGAGCTTACAGGGGAAAGAGAACTTTCTTCGGTGTTTTGTCGTTAACTATGCCGAGATAACTAAAGGGTTTATTCATCTATTGAAAAAGGGAGTCCCACTCTATTGGGATGAATCCGCTCATCTCTCTTTTGAAGCGTTGAAACACACCCTTATGTCTGCCCGTCTGCTTCGACCTCCCGATTATAATAGATATTTCTTGTTGTACTTGGTCATTGTAGAGTCGACCATCGACATGGTCTTGGTTCAAGAGGATGATCTGCTTGAGGAGAATGTTATTTATTACCTGAGACGGGGCTTGGTTGGGTTGGAACTCAACTATTCCCATGTTGAGAAGCTTTCTTTGGCAGCAGTGCATGCTATCTAGCGGTTTCGTCATTACATTCAGCTTCACAAGACCACTGTCATTTCCATTGTGAACCCTTTCCAATACGTGTTGAAACGACGAGTCATTGGTGGAAATATCAGTAGATGGATTCTAATCCTCCGGGAATTTGACTTGGTTTCTCTTTCCGCAAAATCCAAAAATTCGTTGGTCTTTGTCGAACTTATTTCAGAACTTCTGGTCGAGTCTAGTGATGTCACACCCGAAGAATCACTTATCAAAGGAGATATTTTTCTAATCACATCTTCGAACCCCTGGTATGGAGAGATACTAGTTTATCTCCATACTTTGAAGTGCCCTGCTTCTGCTTCCCGCGACGAGTGTCGACGAATTCTCCATCAGGCACGAAACTATCTCATACTCGATGACACTTTGTATCATCGCAGTGTGATGTCTAATTTTCCATGGTTTTTCCAAATATGAGATTCTCTATTTTAAATCTGATTCACCCAGATTATATAGGATAAAATTATTTTACCTTAAAAATCGCTAAAATTTTATAAAAACTATATAAAATACTTAGAAATTTGAATATTTTTACAAAAATATCGCCAAACATTTATAGTTGACATATGAAGGATTAGTAAGATTC
>ML855062.1:13270-28521 GCA_009831015.1 Picea engelmannii | reverse complement strand
TCCTAAATTTTTCTACACATAAGAATACCATTATATGAATAATGACAATGATATTGATATTTATATGCCTAGATGTTGTTATTTCTAAAAAAAAATTAAAGACCATTGTTTGTTGTTGTCAGTTGCTCATAAGCGCATTTTTTACATCATGTACATATGTTTATCATTTTGACAGTCTCTACTTGTTGTTTAGCAATTTGAAAGGCTATGATTTGTTTTGTATATATGTATGTTCTTCTTGTTTGCATGCTATTTAGATGACATATAGATTCATATGTTCTAACAATGTATTTCTAATTCGGTCTTAAGTTATGTAACTAGGTAGACATATCATGAATCATTTCTCTTAATTAAGTTATTTTTATTTAGATATCCTATAGAAGGGGAACAAAAAATTGAAAATATTTTACACCAAGTGAAGCCCTACATTTCATTGGTGCGATATAAAAATATCTAGTGTCATTGGTGTGGGGTATATTGACAGAACTCTGTCAATTTTTGCCTCATCGAAATATTTTTAATGGAAGTTGGGGAACCCCTTAGTGGAAATTCTAAGCACATGCCTCAAGGGGATTGGAATCTTGGTGGCCACTAAAACCACCACCCCCTTGGGAAATCATAAATGTTTTAGAAGTGAACATGTGAACCTTGGAAAACACAACCCCTGATGCTTGCAACATTGTTTGGAGGAGGGACAAACTATGTTTCTTTTCCACACATGTAAAATGAGTATATTATAGTTTAATGAATATATTTTCCCATTACTACATATTTCTTTATACTTTATCAAAAAAAAACCCAAGACTTCATAGTATTTTATATTTTAGTAAAAGATTCGTCGGGATTTTACAAGATTTTATAATTTAGTGAAAGATTCGCCAGGATTTTACAAGATTTTATAATTTAGTGAAAAAATCGCCAAGATTTTACAATATTATATAATTGACTATATACATTTTATATTATTGATAAAATAGCTTTCAATTTTTCCTATGTATCATGGGGATTCACCCATTTATTATACATATAAATTTAGGTGGGGTTCTTAAAATCACCCCTGGTTGCAGATACAAAGAACAATGGTGTAGCAGAAGAACATGAGATTGTGCATAAATAAGAAGCCGATTTACATCCCGATCTTTGTGATCATGAGAAAGAAAATGATTGTTTTATGTATGCACTTGTAGATAGCCATAAATGTGAATTTGCAGATCAGCCTACAAAAGAACAAGCCACTGCCTCAATTTTCCTGTTTGATGACATTACACAGATTTTTGGCAAACCCAAGTATGATGAGTAAAATAATGACTATGGGGTTGGCTTTTCAGAACAAGCAATTGCACTTTCCAAATCTGAAAATGATTGTTTTCACCAATCCAAAGAAATCATCAAATGTGCATATGACAACAGTGAAGAAAATGAAGAAAGTTTTGAATTAGGTGAAAGACCTTTTCCATTGTGTTTTTCTTCTTTCAAATTGTTGAAGCAAAATGTTTATAATATTTCAAATCAGAAATCCTCCATGCATGATGTTGAATATGAAGAAAGCAGTGGACTTGTCAATGAAAATTATCTTCCATTATGTTTTTCTTCCTTTGAATTGTTGAAAGTAAATCATGAGATAACAGAGGAAGCAGGGAAGTCTAATTGCATTCACATTGACATTGTTTTACATAAGCAAATTGTTATCAGTGAGGAGGACCAACAACCTTCTCATACATTTAATGACCATGTTGATGATTACATGGAAGGTTATTTCAATTCAGATTTGCAGCCTGTGATCAACTACCAGCTTGGAAATAAAGATGATGGTCAATCAACATCAATGTTAGATATGGATTTCTTTCCACCGGGGATTTGATTCCAGCTAGCACTATCTTCTTATTCAGAAGATTGTTATTTCCAGCAGTCTCAACAAATTTTTCAGCCTCTTTATGGCAATCAATAGGTTGAATTAC
The DNA here is from genome assembly GCA_009831015.1 of Picea engelmannii. Taxonomy (NCBI): domain Eukaryota; kingdom Viridiplantae; phylum Streptophyta; class Pinopsida; order Pinales; family Pinaceae; genus Picea; species Picea engelmannii. Next base: position 26,563 of record ML855062.1, on the reverse strand, counting down.
ATGAAAACAAGGATGCAGTGGAAGGGGTGAAACATGATTGTTGTTTTATGCATGTTTTTGATGATCCATTTGCAGTTTTGTTGGAGGCGGTAAACAATCCCAATGTTTTTAATTTTTTGAGATTTGAATTTGTAGATAAATTTTTTAATGGGTTAGCAGTAAATAGGCTTTGGAGCAAGCATGCGCAAAGAAAGAAAATAGTGGATAGAGTGCTTGAATGGTTTCATTGTCATTTTGATTTCACTTGATTGGCAATTTTTTCAGCAGTAAGGGTAGGTAGGTTTGAATAAGCTCAATATGGCGAGCATTTCTTTTAACAATTTGCAGTTTTCATTTTCAGCTTAGTTTCATATTTAAGTTTGGAGCATGTACAGCTTTGGGTTTTCAGTGGATGCAAGTTACAAGTTAGACTTGGAAAGTTGGGTTTGGGAACAACCCAATGGATAAGCACCTGGTCTACTGTTATTTTCTACCTCATAGGGAGGATAGCATCCCCATTGGAGCCAATTGTTAGCACCATGATTTTCATATCTAAAGTTAGAGGTTTGTCAACAATTTGCAAAGTCATGCCTGTTAGCACCCATATTGTTTTTATGCATGGCATCATCTAACATCTCCAAGGCTCTGTTTCAAAAGGAAGTTTATCATTTATTATTTCCATTTCCATTTGCAACTGCACGCTGCAAAATTCACTGCGTGCTACAAAATTTGCTACGCACCGTGTAGAGAATGATGTCGAGCAGATAATGTTGTCGCACAAAGGAATATGTTGCCAAGAGGGTGTTTTCACACAGACGATGTTGTTGCGTAGAGGATGTTGTCACGCAGAGGATGTTGTCCTGCATGGGATGTTGTCGGGCAGAGGATGTTGTCGCGCAAAGGATGTTGTCGCACAGAGGATGTTTTCGTGTAGAGGATGTTTTTGTGAAGAGGATGCTATTGCACAGAGGATGTTGTCGGGTAGAGGATGTTTTCATGCATAGGATTTTCCTACACACAGGCTACAGCCTGCGCTGCATAAATGACTGGTTTAGTGCTCAACTTAAAGATCATGTTCTGATTAACTGGAGAGGAATTTTGAAAATACCCAAGAGGTTTTCTTCGAGGACAAACCAAATAATAAAAACCTCTTTCATATTTGAAAAAGGTGTCACGGATTGGTAGATTAGAAGGAATTTTTTAGCCCTATGTTTCAGTTTTCATGATTTCTTGTTTGAGACATGTTTTTGCGACATGTATTTCGGCCAGCTGGAGATGAATTTCAAGAGACCGAGAGAGTTTTTTCTCAACAATGATCTTACCTACAAAAACTATTCTCAGAGTCTACACAACTATTATAGTTTGAGAATTACAAGTGGCATTTTGAATCCTATTTTTCATAATTTTGCCTCCTGAAAAGCAGGAAATCAATGAAACATGTCATTTTCTATTTGTAACTGTTTCTATTTTGGGAAAGGGGTTGGGATTCAAAATGGTGAGATGGAAAGGACCTATGGTGATATATATTTCATGGTACAAGAGTAAGGTTGGTGGGAAAAACAGTGTAGACATTGACTATTGAATGTAGCTTTTGAATTCGATTGAAACTTAATGCAAAAGTCTTGAAGCTTTGACGAAAAGATTCTAATTGTAGCAGTTTGATGTATTGTACTCTCTATTTGCGTATGTTCTTTACCGTTTTCTTTATATTCATATATATATATTTTCTAAATCGTAACATGATTTCGAATCTAGAATTCACCGCGTGGTGCTCTAGATTCACACCATTTAGACAGTTGTGTTTCTTCTAAGCGAACTTTGAATTCATCCCCAGCGGTGCTTCGAGTTTCTTCATGTGTTTTTCTCTCACCACATACAACAATTTTAAACTAAAATATTTTTGCATACTTAGCCTTTGTCCTCTCAAGTTCAGTCACTAAGTCATTTGTTTCTATCATTTTCTCAAATCGACTCCATAGCCCAAGGTCTTGCTTTCTTTCACCAATAGAACCAGAAATATTGTATAAAGGTGTTAAATCTAGCCGGTAGTTTAAATACATATCCTATACAAAGATGAAGTCTCATAAAGAGCCCTCTCCGGGTCGGAAAGACTAGTTTCCGGCCTCAAAGTTGGTTTGTAGGTTGCCTCTATCATTCTTTTTATCAACCGGACGAAGTTTACAGAGCGCTAACATTTTGGCATCATTGTCGGGGATGATTGCTATTATTTTCCTCGGGAAGAACGACATTGTTTTAGTTCTAAGTTCTGAGAGCAGGAGACACTTAGGCAGATATTGGTTTTATATCTACTCTGGTGAATCCACACACCGGAAAATCAGTTGAAGGTGATTCCACTGGCAGAAGAATCCAGAGATAAACTTTTCATGGAGACTACAATCAAGCTTCAAATGTGATTCAAAGACTTTACTGGAGAATGAGACCTATTGACAGAGATATGGAAGAGCAGTATGGAAAAATCAGGTACTCGAGCTTAATTTTATTTCAATAAGTACTTTTTTTCTTTATCAATATATTCTTGTCCTTTCCTAAGTTTTTCAAAAGAATATTTCTTCACTTGCCGCATTTAAATGAATCCCAGAGATATACCCTTGTATATCCTTCATTGCAAACTTTAGGTATACCTCCTTCTTGTATAATCGATATTCACCAAGCTCCTTCCTATGAACCATATGATGTTCATGATCATTCTTGCGAGCTTAATGAAACCAAAGTTGAGCTTGTACCTTCTATTCTTAATCCCTCACCCTCCAAGATTCAAGAAAGATACAAGAAAGATACAACCCTTAAGTACCTTCCTAGGTTCGATGGAGAGCTTGATGGACATTCAACTGAAAAACATATTCAGGTCTTTGAGCATTTTATAGACCTTTTTGAGATTGAACAAGATGATGTGTCTATGATTCTCAGCCCTTACAAGGAGATGCCAAAGCATGGTTCAAACATTCTCAGCCTCAATAGATTAGCTTGTGGGATGAATTGAGGGAAGATTTCCGTAGATTTTGGGGTGAGAGAAAGTCATGGAATCTACTCCTTTTAGATTTTTATGCCATGAGAAGAATGAAAGATGAAACCATCTCAAATTTCAGGAGGAGGTTTGCTAGTCTTTATTATAAACTTCCTAAAGAAGTCCAAACTCCTGAAGTTGTTTCCATGCTCCATTATGTAACAACCTTTCAATCGAACATATATTTTCTTCTAATGGAGAGGAAGTCTATGTCTTTGCAGCAGATGTTCAATAATGCTCAAGAAGTGGAAGACAATCCTCAAACATGTCAGAGGCTGCAAAATCAGAATTTAAAGAGTGTTTCAAATATAGAGAACGATGGTGTAGCAGAAGAACATGAGATTGTGCATAAACAAGAAGCTGATTTACATCCTGATCTTGGTCATCATGAGAAAAAAACTGACTGTTTTATGTATGCACTTGTAGACAACCATAAATGTGAATTTGCAGATCAACCTGCAAAAGAACAAGTCACTACCTCAATTTTCCTGTTTGATGAAATTACAGAGATTTTTGGCAAACCCAGGTATGATGAGTACAATGATGACTATGAGGTTGGATTTTCAGAACAAGTAGTTGCACTTTCGAAATTTGAAAATGATTGTTTTCAGCAATCCAAAGAAATCGACAAATGTGCATATGACAACAGTGAAGAAAATGAAGAAAGTTTTGAATTAGGTGAAAGAACTTTTCCATTGTGTTTTGCTTCTTTCAAATTGCTGAAGCAAAATGTTTATAATGTTTATAATGTTTCAAATAAAAAATCATCTAGGCATGATGTTGAATATGAATAAAGTAGTGGACTTTCCAATGAAAATTATCTTCCATTATGTTTTTCTTCCTTTGAATTGTTGAAAGTAAATCATGAGATAACAGAGGAAGTATGGAAGTCTAACTGCATTCACAATGACATTGTTTTACATGAGAAAATTGTTATCAATGAGGAGGACCAACAAGCTTCTCATACATTTAATGACCCTATTGTTGATTACATGGAAGGTTATTTCAATTCATATTTGCAGCCTGTGATCAACTACCAACTTGGAAATAAAGATGATGGTCAATCAACGTCAATGTTAGATATGGATTGCTTGCCACCAGGGGTTTCATTCCATCCAGCTCTGTCTTCTGATTCAGAAGATTATTATTTCCAGCAGTCTCAGCAGATTTTTCATCATGTTTGTGGCAATCAACAGGTTGAATTACATGAAAACAAGGATGTAGTGGAAGGGGTGAAACATGATTGTTGTTTTATGCATGTTTTTGATGATCCATTTGCAGTCTTGTTGGAGGCGGTAAACAATCCCAATGTTTTTAATTTTTTAAGATTTGAATTTGTAGATAAATTTTTGAACGAGTTATTAGTAAACAGGCTTTGGAGCAAGCATGCGCAAAGAAATCAAACAGTGGATAAACTGCTTGCATCGTTTCATTGGCATTTTGATTTCACTTGATTGGCAATTTTTTCAGCAGTTAGGGTAGGTAGGTGTGAATAAGCTCAGCATGGAAAGCATTTCTTTTAGCAATCTGCAGTTTTCATTTTCAGCTTAGTTTCATATTTCAGTTTGGAGCATATATAGATTTGGGTTTTCAGCGGATGCAAGTTACAAGTTACAGTTGGAAAGTTGGTTTTGGGAGTAGCCCAATGGATAGGCGTCTAGTCTACTGTTATTTTCTACCTCACAGGGAGGATAACATCCCCATTGGAGTCAATTGTTAGCACCATGATTTTCATAGCTAAGGTCAGAGGTTTGTCAACAATTTGCAAAGTCATGCCTGTTAGCAACCATATTGTTTTTATTCATGGAATTATCTAACATCTCCAAGGGTTAGTTTCAAAAGGAAGTTTATCATTTATTATTTCCATTTCCATTTGCAACTGCACACTGCAAAATTCACTATGCGCTGCAAAATTTTCTACGCGTCACGCAGAGGATGTTGTCGCGCAGAGAATGTTGTCACGCAAAGAACGCAGTCACACAAAGGATGCTTTCACACAGAGAATGTTGTTGCACAGAGGATGTTTTCGTGCATGGGATGTTGTTGCGTAGAGGATGTTGTTGCACAAAGGATGTTGTCGCATAGAGGATTTTGTCGCGCAGAGGATTTTGTCGCACAGATGATGTTGTCGTGCATAGGATTTTCTTGCGCACATGCTACAGGGCGCGCTGCGTAAATGACTGGTTTAGTGCTCAACTTCAAGATCACATTCTCACCAGCTGGAGATAAATTTTGAAAATCCTCGAGAGGTTTTTGTCGAGGACAAACCAAATAATCAAAACCTCTCTCAGATTTGTAAAAAGTGTCATGGATTGTGACATGATTTCCTGTTTGAGACATATTTTTGTGACACATATTCCAGCCGCTGGAGATGAATTTCAAGAAACTGAGAGAGGTTTTTCTCTACAACAAGATTAACTACAAAAACCACTCTCATATTTTACACAGATATTATAGTTTTAGAATTACAAGTGGCATTTTGAATCCTATTTTTCATAATTTTGTCTCCTGAAAAGCAAGAAATCAGTGAAACATGTCATTTTATGTTTGTAATTGTTTCTATTTTTGGAAATGGATTGGGATTCAAAATGGTGATATGGAAAGGACTTATGGTGCTATATATTTCATGGTACAATATTAAGGTTGGTGGGCAAAACAATGTAGACATTGACTATTAATTGTATCTTTTGAATTCGATTGAAACTTAATGCAAAAGTCCTGAAGCTTTGACGAAAAGATTCTAATTGTAGCAGTTTGATGTATTGTACTCTCTCGTTGCGTACATGATTTCCTGTGTTCTTTATATTCATATCTATATTTTTTCTAAATCGGAACGTGATTTCGAATCTAGAACTCACCGCACGGTGCTCTAGATTTGCGCCATTTAGACGACTGTGTTTCTTCTAAGCGAACTCGGAATTCATCCCCAACGACGCTCCGAGTTGCTTCATGTGTTTTTCTCTCGCCACATACAACGATTTTAAACTGAAAGACTATTTCTTACTTATCCTTTATCCTCCCAAGTTTAGTCACTAAGTCATTTGTTTCTATCGTTTTCTCAAATCGACTCCATAGCCCAAGTTCTTGCTTTATTTCACCTATAGAACTAGAAATATTGTATAAAAGTGTTAAATCTAGCTGACAATTTAAATCCATATCATGTACAGAGACGAAGTCTCAGAGAAAGCCCTCTCCAGGTCGGAAAGGCTAGTTTTTGGCCTCAAAGTTGGTTTGTAGGTTGCCTATGTCATTCATTTTATCAACCGAATGAAGTTTACAGAGTGATAACAATATCCACTTTGAATTATAGTACATTTATCACTTCACTTTATTATTTAAATAATTTTTTATACTTTTATGTAGCTTTCTCAAGGGGTTACCTTCTAACCATCTTAAACATCTTTCCTTATTTTAGGGCTAACCCTCTTCTAACCACTTGTCCACTTAGTAATTTCTCCATTAACTTTATTATTTAAATAATTTGTTCTTTGTAACCACTTTGACTACTTTGACTTTTTGGGGCTTCTAGATGACTCATGAGGGTTCTCCAACTTCACATGGCCATAACTCTCTAATCGTGAGGAGTTATGTGATGTTCCACATACCACCGAAAATGGCATGATATGTACTATCCATATAGAATAGTCTTACCTTCAAATATACTAAAAATCATACCATTATACATCAAACAAATTTGGGTCCATTTCCCAAACCTTTGTGCTACTAGAATTCATTACCGAACTTTCTTCAAGGTTTGACATCAATGACAACCAACCCAATTAATCAACAATCTCCCCTTTTTGCATTGATGATAACACTCTAATGCAATACTAAAGGCATATCACTCATGCTCCCCCTGTGACCATCGCTTCCCCTGGAACCATGCCTATGTGCTCTTTCTCCAAGCATTTACCTTTGCATCTGATAAATCTCTCCCCCTTTTTCATCAATGGAAAAGGTATATTTCCATCCAAGGCTTCTCCCCCTGACTGAACTCTTCCTGAAACTGATCTCCCAACCTGAATTGTCCTCTTTATGGTGCTTCCTCATGTAAATCTAAGATATATAAGATAAACATTCAAAAGCATTCATTTTGGAGTAGAAATTACTCTGAGTCTCGGATGAAGATACTCAAAGGCTTCTCTTGGAAGCGGTTTTGTAAAGATGCATGCCACTTGTTCTTTTGTGCCCGCATATTCAACTCTGATGTTCTTCTCTACAACCTGTTCCCGTAGAAAGTGATAATTGATTGGAATGTGCTTCGTATTGGAGTGCATCACTGTGTTCTTTGAGATACTAATGGCGGTTGTATTATCATAATAGATTGGAATGGGCTCATCATACTCAACCTGTATATCTGTCAGATTTTGTTTCATCCATAGAACCTATGCACAACATGTTGTTGTTGCAATATACTCTGCTTTGGCTGTAGATAAATATACTTATGATTGTTTCTTACTTAGCCAAGATACTAAACACTCACCCAAGTAGAACGATGCTCCATTGGTGCTTCGTCGATCATCAATGCAACTTGCTCAATCTGCATCTGTGTAGGTAATAAGTGATAGATCCTTTCCTTTTGGATACCATAATCCAAACTCTTTTGTTCCTTTGAGATATCTGAAAATCCTTTTCACAGCTAAGACATGTTATTCCTTTGGTGTTTCTTGAAATCGTGCCACCTGTCCAACTGTCTGCATTACATATGGTCTAGATGTTGTCACATATAGTAAGTTACCAATCATTGACCTGTATTGCCTATGGTCTGTAGACTTTGAATCATCATATTTTCTCAACTTGCAATTGGTTTGCATAGGAGTGGTAATTGGTTTGCAATCTTCCATTCCGAACTTCTTTAACATTTCTCTGATATACTTAGTTTGATAAATAGAAATTCATTGGTTGCTTTGACATATCTGAAGACCCAGAAAGAAGGATAGTTCTCTGAGTAATGACATTTCAAATTCATTATGTATATCCTTTGCAAATTGCTGTCTTAACATATCATCATTACTTCCAAAAATAATATCATCAACATAAAATTCAATTAATAAAATACCATCTTGAGTTACCTTGATGTAGAGGTTGTTGTCTGCACTTCCTTTTATGAACATTGCATGTTGTAGATATTTATCCAGTCTAGAGTACCATGGTCTAAGAGTTTGTTTTAGACCATATAAGGCCTTCTTCAATTTATACACATAATCTGTGTTCTCTAACAACTAAAATCCTTCTGGTTGTTCAATGTAGACTTCTTCTTCAAGTTTCTCATTCAGAAAATATTATTTCACATCTATCTGATACACTTTAATATTCTTGGAGCATGCATAAGCTAAGAGAAATCAGATTGCTTCCATTCTGGTAACTAGGGAAAATGCCTCTTCAAAGTCGATTCCTTCAACTTGTGTGTATCCTTTACATACCAATCTAGCTTTGTTCTTTGTAACTTGTCCATCTTCATTCAATTTATTTCTGAAAATCCACTTTGTGTCAATCACATTCTTATTCTTTGGTCTTGGAACCAATTCCCAAGTGTCATTCTTCTATGTTTGATCCAATTCTTCATCCATGACCTTATTCTAGAATTCATCATTGTTGGCCTCTTCAAAATTGTTTGGTTCAATCGTATATAAGAGTGCTAGGTGTGTTTGTTCTGGTGAACATATTCTTCTTCTAGTCTCAACTCTTGCATCCTTGTTTCCGATAATCTGATATGAAGGATGATTCTTCTGTACTCATTTTCTAGGTGTCTTTGGAGGCACTTGTTGAAATTTCTCTTCTACTTCTGTCTGATCCTCTTCATCTTCCCCTTCTACTTCTTCTTCATCTTTTGCTTCTTCTTTGTAAAGTTGTTCCATTGATTCATTTTCTTCTTCCTTTAATTCTCGTCCACCAATTTTATCAATTGTTACATTAATGCTTTCCACAACTTTGTTCAAACTCATATTGTAACACTTGTATTATTTCCTTGTACTCGAGTAACCAAAAAATACTCATTTATCCACACGAGAGTCAAACTTTCCCATTCTTCCATCTTCTCCTTTGATGTAGCATTTTCTTCCAAATACTCTAAAGTGCTTCACATTTGTTGGTCTTCCTTTCCATAGCTCGTAGAGAGTTTTTTCATTGTTTTTTCTGAGCATTACTCTATTTTGAATGTGAACTGTTGTATGCATTGCATGTGTCCAAAAAATATCTGTCAATTTGGAGACCATTATCATTGTTAGAGCCATTTCCTGCATTGTCTTTTTCTTTCTTTCAACAACTGCATTTTGTTGAGGTGTCCTAGCAACAGAGAATTTCCTTTTTATTCCATGCATGTTGTAGTAGTCCATAAATTCCTTTGAAGTGAACTCTCCTCCATTATCAGATCTCAAACATTTGATTTTTTAATCCATTTCATTTTCAACCATCTCCTTGTAGACCTTGAAATTTTCAAAAGCTTATGACTTATTACTGAGAAAGAAAATTTCAGTCATTCTTGTATAATCATCAACTAATAACATAAAGTATTTCTCACCTTTTAAACCCTTTGTTGTAGTTGGTCCAACTAGATCAGTATGCACAATTTCCAGTGGTCTTGTCGTTGAATATTCCTTTGATTTGAACCTGGTCTATGTTTTCTTTCCTTGTTGACAATACTTGCATAAAGTGTTGGTTGGTTTCGTGATCTGAGACATTTCTCTAACTGCTTCCTTTTTGTTGTCTTTGACAAGGTTATCAAAGTGTATGTGACCCATTCTTATGTGCCATATCCAAATTTCATCTTCCTTTCCTAGACAACACTTTTATTTTCCAATTTCACTTAATACATATATGTTGCTTGAAGTTCTTGCAGTTGTTGCAATCAATTTTCCTGAACCTTCTTTTCTTATCTCGCACTTTTGTGAATCCAAAGTAATTTTATGACCTTGGTCACACATTTGAATTACACTTAGAAGATTATGGCTCATATCTTCTACTAGTAGAACATTTTATGCCTTGGTATTCTTGTTTCCAATTATGACTATGCCTTTTCCATTGATTTTAGTTGAAATATCATTTCTGAAGGAGATTGATCCATCTATTTCCATTCTCAATGTAAGAAACATGTCTTTATCACCTATCATGTGTTTTGAACAACCACTGTCAACATACCAACCACGTTTCTTCTGCTTGGATTGTAGAGCGAGTGTGCATTCTTCATTGTTATACTAATTATACTTTCTTATACATGTTCTCTTCTAAGGTTCTTGTCTGTGACTGTTGTTGTTTTGTTGTGGTTCTCTAGGAGGCACTGTCATTCTACAATCTTTGGCCATGTGTCCAAATTTGTTGCACTTGTAGCATTCCACTTCATTGCTCAATGATTCAAACTTGTTATAGCTTCTTCTTTGTGTTTCAATAGGCCTTCTTAGATAACCATTTTGTGTATGACTTTCAAAGTTGTTTATGTTCCTCATATTAGCTCTGCAATTTACAGCTTTATGTCCAAAATTATTCCATGCATAACATAAACCAAAAAAGATAGTTTGATACCTGGGAGTTGAATATCTTATTAAAGGAGTTACTTTTATGAATCTTTATTATTCCCGAGGCATGTTTTTTTATGTCGGTCGTTGATTTTGAAATCCAAGTCTTCTCGGTGGAGAAGTGTCCCTGTAATCTTCTTTGTAGGTCTTCCTATTTTCTTTGATTGTTTCTGCATAACTTTTTGGGTATGTTTATTGTTTTGTTGCTTTGGAGCTTGATCCATTTTCTGTCTGATTGTATCAAAGGTCGGACTTGTCATGATAAGTCTTTTGACTGTTGATAATGTCATCTAAAAATTTTGAGTTGTTTTGCATATTTTTCTTTTGAAGATCCTTTCTCAATGTGACAATCTCTACTTCCAAATTTCCAATCATCATATTTATTTTTTCTAACTGTTCTTTGAGTGCTTCTTCAATTCTTTTGTCTTATTCTATTTGAACCTTCAATTTCATGATCATTTGTTCTAGTTCCAAAGTGTCTTCTTTCTTGTCTAGTTTTGCTTGTAGCTTCTTGTTTTTCTTCTTTTCTCTTCTTATAACTTCTATGGCACTCAACAATTCTTCTCGGTAGTCAACTTCTTCCTCTTCATATTCTTCTTCGGTGTCTTCTTTATCAGAGTCTTCTATTTCCATGAATAGAACTATTTTTGTCTCACTGTCACTAACTTCATCTTCATCTAATGAGGAGATGTCTTCTTTGGTGCATAAGTTTTTCTTGAAAGATTTCTTTTTGGTTATTTTGTCTTTATATGTTTGTTTGTTATTTGAGTAATCTTCATCATTCCTCTTATTTTTCTTATGAGGACATTTGTTACCAAAATGACCAATACCATCACACTTAAAACAAATCAATGGAATCTTACCTTTATATCTGTCATTGGTTCCCTTGTTCAATCTTCTGACAAAGTTGGCCACTTCTTCTTCATCATCTTCTGAGAAGTCACTATTGTTGCTATGTTCCTTTTTCTTTCCCTTTTTCTTTGACCTTTTGGATGCTTTGAAATTTTCTTCTTTTATATCTGGATTTTCCTGTTCGGTTCTCATTTCATAGGATGTGAAGATTCCATGTAGTTCATCCATGCTTATTGAGTCTAGATCTTCTCTTTCTTCTAGTGCTGATATCTTGTGATCAAATCTCATAGGAAGAGATCTTAGTACATTTTGAACAATTACAGATTCTTCAATTTCTTCTCCCAATCCTATGATTGCATTCACCGTTTCATCGACTCGTAAGAAGTAAGCTGCAATATTCTCATCTTCCTTCATCTTTAGTTGTTTGAATTGAACTCTATAAGTTTGAAGCTTTGTTGCTTTGACTTTTGAATCTCCTTCATAATATTTTGAAGTTTGTCCCAAATCTCTTTAGCGGATTTACAATGTACAACTTTGGTATATATTGATTCACCAAGACTATTCAGAAGTGAATGTGTGGCTTTAGAATTATTTTGACTAAGTTTCATTGTTTTTTCACTTTTTGGCGGAACTGTTGGTTCTTTGTATCTGTCTACTATTGATTGTCAAATTTCAAATAACTATGCATGTATATATGTTTTCATCCTTCTTCTCCAGAATGCATACTTTTTTCCATCAAACTATGGTATTTCATTTTTATACATGTTGTTGCTATACATGATCTACCTTTCAATGGTTAAACTGATTTCTGAAGGAACCTACTCTGATACCAATTGTTGGATTACTGAGAGGGGGGTGAATTAGTAATAGAGTAATAATATCATTTTTAACCATAAAATGCAAGTGTTATATCAATGTAACATTATCATCCAACAGTTGTTCAGTAAATAAACAATGAACAAATGAGCAATCATACACATACATAGTACACCAGTGTTTTTACATGGAAACCCAAAGCGAGAGGAAACCACATAATGTTTTTTCTTATGTGTATTTAAGAATTACATTCATTGGAAGCACCAACTTCCTTTGTTTTCTAGCTACAACTGGAAGGAGGCTCCAACCCCCTAGTTTCTCAGGCTATAACCTGAGGGAAGCTCCAAGTCCCCAATTCTTTGGCTACAACCAGAAGGAGGCTACAACCCCCTATGTTCTCCAGATACAACTGGAAGGTGGCTACAACCACCTATCCTTTCCCCGTCCAACCGCCCTGACGTAGAAGTAGAATGATAGAACCATTATCACATTGTCACTGTGAGATATACTGATGTAAACATGTAACAATCAAACTGCACCAAATAACCTGTAACAACCTATACCAAACAACTTGTAATCAAACTGTACCATAAACAAGTGCATCAACCATGCACCAACCTGTACCATCAACGAGTGCATCAACCATGCACCAAATAACCTGTAACAACCTATACCAAACAACCTGTAATCAACCTGTACCATAAACAATGCATCAACCATGCACCAACTTGTACCTCAACCTGTACCATCAACGAGTGCATCAACCATGCACCAAATATGTATCAATAATGCATCAAATACACATAAACTATGACTCATCAAGATGTACCAACATCATCAACTATACACCTCATGTATGTGCCAACTCATCAACTACTTGTCTCAACCATGTACCAAACAAGTACCTTAACCAAAATCCCTCATCAATTTCATCATCCAAATCTGATTTGTAACTCTATAATATACCTGGTGTATATGATCACATACCTGCAGACCTTACTTAACTTTAACAACAAGAGACTAGCATTTTCATCAAACTTTACTTTAGTCTCACATGACTAATTTTGGATTAGTCAACAACCCTAACTTGAAATAATCATAACTATGTAC